>CAUYRH010139948.1:0-53885 GCA_963574655.1 Perodicticus potto
GGTGGTAGTCTGGTCTCACTTCCCCATTCTAGCTGTTCTGGTGGGATCACACCTATGGTGCATCTTAGAAGGGTACAGGTGAAACTTACTAAGTGTAGACTATAAATATCTTAACACAATAACTAAGAAAATGCCATGAAGTCTATGTTAACCAGTTTGATGAAAATATTTCAAATTGTATATAAAACCAGAACATTGTACCCCATGATTGCATTAATGTACACAGCTATGATTTAATTAAAAAAAAAAAAAAGAGTCTTTTGTAACTCCAGTCTGCTTCCCTCCTCCCCTGCCCTTCCCTAGTAAAGTTTTTCATTGTCCCTGGATTGGCCTCCTCTCTTTTCTTGCAGACTCTTACCCAGGTTCTATGCTAGAACCTCTCAAGACCAATCTATATAGAAGAGTTTTTAAAGCTAGAATGATGATATTTCAGTTGGTGGCTTCCCAATTATCTCTTTTTGATTAATAAACTTTATTTTCTAGAGCAGTTTTAGTTTCACAGAAATATTGAGCAGAAAGTAGTTCTCCTATATCCCCTGTACCCACATGGGCACAATCTCCCCTACCATCAGCATCCTGCCCCACAATGGTACATTCGTTACAATAAATGAACCTACATTGACACAGCACTGTTGGCCAAAGCCTATGGTTGACGTTAGTGTTATACAGTCACTGGGTTTTGAAAAATGTATAATGACATGTATTCACCATTATAGTGTCATATACAGTAATTTTATTTTCCTAAATATCCTCTGTGCTCTATTTGTCCCTCTTTTCCCCTAAACTTTGACAACTACAGATACTGTTATGGTCTTCATAGTTTTTCTTTACCTGAATTGTCATATAATTGGAATTATATGTCAATGGTATGTAGCTTTTTCAGATTGTCTTCTGTGAATTAAAATAAAATCTTAAGCCACCCTGCACCAGCTGGACACCTTCTAGGCGAAGGGGAGTCCCTGCAATGGAATTGCTAGTCATGAGAAAGGAGATCAGACATGCCACATCATGTCTCCCACCCTTCTGACAGATGTCCTTTGTGACTCATTAACAGGCCAAAAGCTTCTGGAAGACTTTCCTCCAAGTCCTTAATATGCATAACAAACCACTTGAGTGGGTATAAGTCCTATAGTTTGTCTCAGATTAACAGATCCTAATCTTAACTCAAGTATTCCTTTTCACTGACTCCTGCTCTCTTAGACGGGAGACTAACTCTTTCAGTCAACTGTCAACTGCAAAATCTTTAAATTCACTTGTAACTGCTGGGCTCCTGCTTTGAGATGTCCTACCTTTTGGACCAAACCAATGTCTTCCACATTTTGATTTATGAATCTCCCTGTAATTCCTGTCTCACTGAAATGCATAAAACCACATAGTAACCCCACAGTAAGTGATTCGCTCAAGGGTTCTTGGGTGTGGCTCTGGGTCATAGTCTTCAAATTTGGTTCAGAATAAACCTCTTTAAATTATTTTACAGAATATGGCTTGTTTCCCACTGACTCTTCTTTCTCTCAATAAGACACATTTCTTCTATTTCTTTTCACGGCTTGATAGCTCATTTCTTTTTAGAACTGAAGAATATTAACATTGCCTGGATGTGCCATAGTTTATTCATTCATTTACCAGTAGGCTGCTTCCAAGTTTGGGCAATTATGAATAAAGCTGCTTTAAAATCTGTGTGAAGGTTTTTGTGTGGTAAATGTTTTTAATTCATTTGCATAAATACTAAGGAATGTGATAGTGAACCATACTATAAGAGTATATTTATCATTTTGTATGATATTGCCAAACTGTCTTGAAAAGTATAATTTTTGCATTCCTCCCAGTAATGAATCAGAGTTTCTGTTATTACATATCCTTACTAGCTTTTGATATTGTTGGAGTTTAAAATTTTGGCCATTTTAAAGGATGAGTGTTGGTATATCATTGTTATTTTAACTCGCAATTCCCTGATTATATATGAAACTAAACCTCTTCTTACATGCTTACTTGCCATCTCTGTATCTTTTTTGTTGAGGTGTCTGTTCAGTTCTTTTGCCCACTTTTGAATGGATAACGGGATAAAAGAGACTCAACCTGTACGTGTGTATACATACACAGCATATATTATATATATTGCATATGTAATATATTTATGCATTATAGATACTAATAATTGCTAAGGAGAAAAAACAGATCAGGTAATAAGTATTAGTGGGGGATTAAAATTAAGTAAGTTGGTCTTCAATTAGTCTATTAGAATAATTATTGATTAGCTATTGGAACTGAGGAATCAGAGCGGGCCTTACTACAAAAAGGACATTAAATAATAGTCTGAAGAAACAGTCAAGAGGGTTTCTCCAGTGGTTGTCTGGTTAAATATCAGATATTTGATTTGTGGCTATCTCATGGAAGCACAAAGGTCCTGAAGCATGTTCAGGAAGCATGTCTGGCATGTTCAAGGTACAACAAGGAAACCATCAAAGTGGAATAAACAAGAGGAAAAGGAGAAGAGTGAAGCCAGAGAACTGCTGGAGTGGGAGGTAATGAATCATATAGGGCCTTCAACATCATAGTAATGACTTGGATTTCATCTTCATTTTAATCTTTTAAGTTAATTTTCTTCAAACAAGGTAAATTAAATATTACTAGTATTTGATTATTTGTCAGGTTCTTCAGAGAAGCAAAGCCCAGCAGTATGGAGGGGTGGGGAGAAAGGGAGATTTATTATCAAGAATTGGCTAATGGAATTACAGAGGCTGACAATTTCCAAGACCTATCTATAGTCCACAAGCTGGAGACTCAGAAGTGCTAATGATATAGTTTCAGTCCAAGGAGCTGATGGCTCCAAATCCAGAAAGAACCAATGGATTAGTACCAGTTTGAGGGCAGGAGAACAACATCCCAGCTCAAACATGCAAAGGGAATTCTTTTTCATTCAGATTTTTTGTTCTTCAATTCAGTTGGGAAGGCATTCTACTGTACTGTTTCAGATGTTAATCTCCATAAACACCCTCATAGACACACCCAGAATAATGTTGGACTAAATGTCTGGGCACCGATGGCTCAGTCAAGTTGGCAAATAAAATCAACCATCATAAGTAATATTCCTTATGTATATTGCTATATCTAAATTTTTATTTAGAAAAAATAAATAGGTACTAATTTTGCCTTTTTATAATTCTGGATAAGGTAATCATCTTAGTCTATTTTGTGTTGCTATGACAGAATATCACAGACTGCCTAATTTGTAAAGAAAATAAATTTATGTATTATAGTTCTGGAGACTGGGAAGACCAAGTTTGGGGGACCTGTATCTGGAAAGGGCCTTCTTCTATGTTAGCATACAGCAGAAGCAGAAAGGGCAGGAGAGCAAAAGAGACTCATTCTTATCAAAAGCCCATTTCTGTGATAAAAAAATTATGAGGGTAAAGCCCTCTGGACCTAATCACCCACCTCTTATGAGACTCTACCTCCAATACTGTTTCATTGACAATTAAGTTTACAATGTACTCGAGGGGAGATATGTTCAAGCTATAGCAGGCATTTACTTTTAGGAATCCAAATAACAGTTATGTACAAATTCTCTTGGAGGATTTATATGGACCCTAAAAGCCATGGCTCTGCCTTTACTACTTGAAAGATATAAGCAACTGCCCCTCTTCTTTAAGCCATCTAAGTGACAGTCAGCATTTCTTTTCTTACATAGATGTCTCATGGGGCCCACCATAAGAAGCCCCCTATTGCTCATTATGGAGAAAGTAGGTGACATTCTTTGCAGCTTTATGAACAACAGCTTAAAGAATCACAGCTTTAATAAATGCTGTTAAAATGCCAAGTTGCCTATGTGTTCATTCCATGAATCCTGTGACCTCTAAGTATATTGTGTTACCTCAAAGGGACCCAATTCTTAAAATTCCTGAACATAGTTAATTGTCTTGACTTTTCAGAAAAAAATGTAATGATATTCATTAAATATATCTACTTAGATGTTCATAAAAATTCTTCTGTACTTTATGTTAAAAATATAATGAACTTAATTAAAATAACCTTGCTTGTACTTGTTTGCTTTGTTTTTATTTACCCGCATTTTTCTTTCATGTTTAATAAACATATCTAGAACATGTTAGCACTGGCATTTATATTTCTTATTTAAAATTAACTTTGTTAAGGGGTTATTGAGTTTCCTTGAAAGGGGCACAAGAGGCAGCTTGAACTGACTCCCTAAGGCAATTGTTCATATCTCATTATAATCCTGTGTTCAGGTGTCACATTGGTAGTTGTAAATCAGCCGCAATGGCAGTATTTATACCACAGTAATGGGCCAATGTAACAAACCAGGGCTTCTCCTATACTATGGAAGCTATTACTATAGCTATTACTATACTATGGAAGCTATTGCCTATTACTATGGTAATATTGCTGCTTGTTATTTATTTTTGCTTATTTTGTGTTAAATATACTAAGAGAATGTATTTAAAATCAAATCTTTTCTATTAAAGCTTAAATAATTAAGCAATTTTATAATTTTGTGCAGTTATTTCTGCACATGTGTTAGGAGATTTCTGCCATGTGTCAGGTTCTATGCATTTTGATCACAAAGTAAAATGTACATTAGATTAAGTTGCAGGAAATTGTACTAAATATTAAATAAAATAATCAATGCAAATGGTTATTCTAATGTGTGCCTTATAGTAAATTCTTAATAAATATTTTGCTACCAGCAGCAGAATTAGAAATAATATTTATAGTAAAACAATATTACATAATTGTTTCCTTCCCCCCATGCTCTTCCTATCTAATGGAAATTCTCAGGAAAAGTTTATGTCCTTACATATTGAAGATGCTGGCATAAAATAGAATACACAAGGGAATAGCATATATTTCTAGCTATTGCTAGGTGCATGCTTATATGTAAACACATATCCTATACACTTAGACACATATATGTGCTTGTTTTTTATTGGAATTATGCTATATTTTAAAAGTATTTTTTAAAAATTAATATATTATAATAATTTTTCCAAGTTAGTACATATAGATACAACTCATTATATATTTATAGGTTCACATTCTCTTACCTGAAACTCTTTGGACTAGATATGTTTTAAAATTCAGAACTTAAAAAAGTTTTTTTTTTTTTTTGAGACAGATCTTATTCTGCTACCCTAGGCTACAGTACCATGACCTCAGCCTAGTTTATGGTAATGCCAAACTCCTG
Organism: Perodicticus potto; assembly: GCA_963574655.1. Taxonomy (NCBI): domain Eukaryota; kingdom Metazoa; phylum Chordata; class Mammalia; order Primates; family Lorisidae; genus Perodicticus; species Perodicticus potto. The sequence continues at coordinate 5,201 of CAUYRH010139948.1, forward strand.
GGTTCAAGCAATCCTTTTGCCTCAGCCTCCAGACTAGCTGGACCTGCAAGTACCAGCCACAATGCCAGACTAATTGTTTATTTTTAGTGGCAATGATGTCTCACTCTTGCTCAGGCTAGTCTCGAACTCCTGAGCTGAAGCAATCCTCTTGCCTTGACCTCCCAGAGTGTTATGATTATAGGTGTGAGCCACCATGCCTGACCAAACTTCAGAATTTTTTAAAGGTAATATGATGCACATAATATATATTATTATATTTCCAATCACATCTCTAATGAAACACATTCTTTCCCCAGGCACCTGAATGAATGGTCACTGGAAGTAGAATGCATAGAGCTTATGAGTAGCTTCATACCTGATTAGGTTAGGTTATATCTCCAAATAAATTCATATTAGATTTGCAGAAGAGACTATAGAGATTTCTAATTCCCTGACATTTCAAAAGTTTTTTAAGAAACAAAGTATCTACAAAGTATGCAGAAAAATGTTGGTCTGGATGAAGCAGAGAATAAGTCAGTTCAAAAGGCCAGACTGTTATCTGGAGCCCAGAGTGTTGTGACACTCCAGGCAAATAAATGGCCGACAACAGGACGGTTTTGCCCAATCGCTTTGGTGATTATAAAATGCAAACTAGGCACAGAGCCACATTCAGCTTTTTGATCAAATCCTGACATGAATGCACCGCAGGCTTGCCTTCTGTACACTCTGGGAGGTGGGCGGTGTGGAGAAAGCTTTTACAGATAAACTGAAAGATTTATTGAGTCATCTGGAGAAACCCAGCATGGGAATATTCTGTTTTACCAACATAGAGAAGTAGCCAGAAAAAAATGACTGGCTAATAGATATGCTGGAGTCCCTCAGGTACAAACAGGCACAGTGGCATCTGCTGGTCACACATCTTTCATTAATACTGTGAAATAAAGAAACTTGCATCCTTGGAAGGATTTCAACCTCTTTGAAAGAGTTCAAAGAACTGATTATGATTCATATGTACTAGTCGTGAAGACAAGGCAGTACTTTTTAGCAATCTCATACTAGGTACAATGAGATATCTTCACTTTGAAAAATAAAATACATCTATTTATGTCCCCATTAGCATTCCCACTACTTAATAGTTACTTGATATTTATCCAAAGGAAAGGAAATCAGTATATTAAAGGGATACCTGCACCCTCCTGTTTATTGTAGCACTATTCACAATAGCCAGGTATGGAATCAATGTAACTGTCCATCAGTACATGAAAATGTGGCCAGAGTTATGTCTATATATACACAGAAAAATATTTACCCCCAGAAAAGAATGAAATTCTGTCATTTGTAGTAACATGGATGAAACTGGAGGTCATTGTGATAAGTAAAATAAGCCAGGCACAAAAGAAGTGTCACATATTCTCATTCATGGGTGGGATTTACAAAAGTTGATTGGAGGTAGAGAGTGGAATGATGGTTATCAGAGGCTGGGAAGAAAGAGTTGGAGGAAATTAAAAGATGTTGGTTAGTCAGTAGGAACATACAATTAAAGAGAAGGGAAAGGTTTTAATATTTAACAGAATATGTAGTAGTAGTTGGATGATTCTAGTTAATAACAATTTGTCACATATTTCAAAATAGCCAGAAGAGTTGAAATATTCCCAACACAAATAAATGATAAATGTTTGAAATGATGGATATCTTAAATCCCCAGTTTCATCATTGTGCAGTATATGCACATATCAAATTATCACATGTACCCCATATATGTTTACAATTATTATGTATAAATAAAATAGTTAAATAGTAACCTTCATGTTTTACTTATATCGAATTACCTAGTTAACTTTGTGTACTAGCTTTCAGAATTACTTATGAAATCTTGTGCATAGTAATTCTTAAATGGCATGTTCACTGTGGGAAACATCAGTAAAGAAATTTAGGTAGTTCATATTAAAAGTTTGCAAAAATACTTTAGTGGTGAAACCATGAGAAATAGATACAGGTTAACAAATTTTTGATGGAAGTGAGAATTAAACCATTTCAGAAATGCAATTTGGGATATTTAAAAAGTGGAAAAAACACTACTTATTCTATGACCTAGTAATTTTACTTAGAGAAAATACAGTTTACAAAAATGAATGTCCAGTCTTTTTTGGTATAGGCACAGGATTTTTATTGTAGCAGTTTTTGTACAATTCTACAAACCATTTGCTAAAACACTTAGGGTTAGATGCATTTAAGAATTCTGATGTTTTAGGATTTTATAGCAATAATATGAAACATATTTTATATATTATTGATACCACCAGGTTGTCTGGGGCAGTACCATATAATCAAACACATTAATATTTCTTCATTGAAATTTTTAGTATTCAAACAAAGTTAAATAAAGATTATAAACAGCTTCATATTGCTTCAGGTCAGGTTTCCCACCAAATGAATGAAAAAAAAATTCAATTGTAGAATTGTAAATAAGGTTTTTATGGGCCTATAATTTAAAAAATATATACAAAAAACCCCAAGAAAATCTGGGTCCATGCCATAGAAAATGTTATGCTTATATTTAAAATATTAATGTAGACATATAAGCTTTGACATGGAAAAATGACTGTGATAAATTGTGTAATGAAAAATGTTTTAGAGCAGCACGTGTAGTATCCTATTTATATAAACATATTACCTGTGAGTGTATATTTTTGTTTTGTTATTAGCATGGAGAAAAGTGCGCAGAAAACTACCATGTAATGTAACATTTAAGCAAAACAATATACTAGAAATGCTAAAAATAAGGCAGGAATTATTGGGTGTATCATAAATTCTGATCTCACATGCTTGGCTCAAAGCAATATGACTAATTGCAGACAATTGGCAGTCAAGTATATGGTATTGCTTCAAATTCTTTGGTGAGGTAAGCAGTTCACCAGCGTGCAGTTAATATTTGGGTGCAAAAAATGTAATACCTAAACTAATTAACCTTGCAAACAAAGCAGTAAAATGTATAACTAGTATTTCTTTTTCCCTGATATTCAAAATTAATTTCTTTAATACAATACTAATATGAAGTCAATAGACAAACAATTACAGGCCTACATGAAAGAAAAACACAATTAGATTCATATGGGGGGAAGTAAGGAGAAGGTAGAGAGGAGCAAGGAGGAAGGTGAAGGATTGGTAAGATCTCACCTAATGGGCACAATATAAGGGTATACATCACACCCCATGGGCGAAAGGCTCAACTACAACTTGAACAATACCTAACAAATGCAAATAATGTAACCTAATAGTTTGTAGCCTAACATTAATCTGAATTTAAAAAAGAACAAAACAAAACATGATAGATCAAGAAAAAAGTAGATAATAAAGAATTAACTCTCCCTCTCTAAAATCATGGCATATAGTATAGTACTGGTGTGTAGTGTAGTACATATATCTCTAACAAATCATATCATATACATATATATGCCTAGGACATAGCAAAAGAAATTAGTGAAATTAAATGTTTATAGCTATTTAATATAGGATTCCAAGTTTGTTAAATATCTCATGAATTTAAAAAATTAATAGTTTGCCAAATTCACTGCCTCTGTATTAGAAATTAAGTTTATTAGCATATATAGTAACAAGAAACTTCTATATGCTCAAATTCTAGAAAGTATAAATGTTTTAAAAGTTCAACTTTATGAAATGAAGTAAGGGTCACTATATATAACAAGGCAACATTTCTAATATCAAGGACATATTTTTAGAAGTATTACAGAATAAGAAAACCAATGCATTTTGTGCAGGAGGCCATGCATTCTATGTATTCCTTTGAAGCTTTGCAGGACTGCAGTTAACCTTGTTTGCGTGGCACAGCTACATTAGTCAATTAAGCCTGGTGACTCTTATAGTTACAGTGCCTGTAACATAACTTTTATTAAAATTTTGAGTATTCTTTTAACCAATAATCTAGAAAAGTAATACCCCTTCTAAGGAGTTGTTATGAGAGTGAAATAAGGTAAATTACATGAAGTTTAGATTATTGCAGTAACTTTCAAACTATTTTCTTGATTCTACCATTGCCCTCACAAAAGTTCTTCTCAAAGAGGATACAGAGGAATTCTGGTAAAAAGAAGAACTCAGATCATATCTTTATTCTGCTCAAAACGATGCCAGTGGCTTCCTTTAATATAAAAACTAAAGACATTGTAACAACCTGTAAGTGTCCACCTGGTCTGGCTTTCACCTGTAAAAGCCTGTTAGCTCCTCAAACCCCAGCCCCCCCCAACAGATTCCAAGAAATGGCTCTGTTAGCTCCCAAAGTTCAGTCCCCCAGCCCCACCCCTGTAAATTCTGAGAAACAGCTTCAGAACGAGAAGGCACAGTGAGCCCCCAAGTTCCCAAACCCCCCCTAGTTCCCAGTGAACAAATAATAGTGAAAACTTACTCAAGCTGTGTTTCTCAAGCTATAGTTCCCAGTGAACAAACAATAGTAGAACCTTACTCAAGCTGTGTTTCTCAAGCTGTAACCCAGCCCTAAGCTAACAGCAATATTCCACTTCTGTACTAGCTTGCTTGCCACACAGCACTAAAAAGGTATAAAAGTCAACCTGCCTTCCATTACAGGGCCACCTGCCTTTGAGAACAGTGGTCCCCTGCACAGGTGTAGTAAATCACCAGTTGATTTTTACCTGAGTGGGGTCCAAGTCTATCTTAACAGGCTGTGAAGGGTACAACATCTGAAGGCCCCAGTGAGATCCTCACCCTCAGACCCCCACCTGGGCCTGCCAGGGGTGGATGACTCCAGGGGAAGGCCTCAAAAGGACATTCCTCTGCCCTGGGGCCCTTGGACACGTGGAATCAGGGCACAGGTCCCAAATTTTCCATTCTAGTGACTCAATCATGGTGCCCTGGGTAAGTCTGTCTGGGTCTCCAGAGAATTTGGGGGAACTCAACTAGCTGGACACAGCTGAGAGTCAGTTCCCAAGACAGAGGAGAGATGTCTCCCTGTCTCCTCAGGTTGTCGGTTTTCTGTGTCATGGTTTTACTCATCTTTGTTTGTCAGTATCCGTTTTATAATCTGTGTGCAATGGAACAAGGAACATCCACCCCACTAACTCCTTTAGAGTGTCTCCTCAACAATTTTTCTGATTTCAGCTGCCATGCCCTGGAGAAAGTGAAACAAGGTACTCTTCACACCCTCTGTGAATTGGACTGGCCCTCTTTTGGCTAAAGCTGGCCTGCCATTGGCTCTTTTAACCTCTCTCTTCTTTCCAGTATTCGGACCATTGTTTACAGCCACCCTGGTCACCCAAACCAAATTCCTTACATCACTGTGTGGATTGACATTGCCTCTTAAGGGTTGATTTACGCCCAGAAGTGCGGAAAACACTTAAACTCTTCTCATGTCCTTTTTGCCTCCCCACCTGGTCTGTCCAAAACTCACCACTCCAAGACTCAGACCCCTAAAATAGAAGGACAGGGGTCTGGGGCTCCAGTATTGCCCCCTCCGCCCAAACCCCATCCTGGATCTTCCCCTGCAGCCCCATTCTTTGTACACACCTCCATCCGACCCCCACCCAGAAGCACCAGCACCTTCGGCTCCCCCAGTGCAATGGACCCAGGGAGATGTGGGGGACCCCCCATGTGGTCCTTCGCAGACCTGGGGAGGAACCACATACTAGCTCCCCAGCCCAGATTGCACTTCTACCCTGAGTTCCCCAGGAGTGGAACCCTTTCCTCCACCAGTTCCCATTTTACCCTTGTACCAATTAGCCCCCACCCTGGCTTCAGGGGTACAGCCATTCATGATATATATTCCCTTTTCCAGCGATGATTTGCACAATTAGAAAACCCAAAACCCCACCTTTTTGTAAAAACCACAAGGACTTATCACTCTTCTTGAAACTATCTTTTTCACCCACCAACCCATTTGGGATGACCGTCAGCAACTCCTCCAGGTTCTGTTCACCTCTGAAGAGCGTGAGCATATCCTGAGGAAAGCCTGAAAAGCTGTTGAAGGACCAGAAAGGCAGCCCACCACCAATGCGACTCTCCTCAAGGCTCATTTCCCAAGTGCCCACCTCCCATGGGACCCTAACTCTGATGAAGGTAGGAAAGATCTACTTGAGTAAAGCCAGATTCTATGAAAGGCCTCAAGGCAGCTACTAAGAAGCCAACCAATTTGTCTAAGGGTAGGGAAATCATTCAGGGACCCACAGAAAGCCCTGCAGCTTTCTTAGAAAGGCTGTTAGAGGCATAGAAAACTTATACTCCCATTGATCTGGAGGCCCCTGAAAACTGGCAGGGTATAAATGTTGCCTACGTTGCACAGTCGGCCCCTGATATCAGGAGAAAGTTGCAGAAACTCGAGGGTTTTGAAGGGAAAAATCTCAGTGAGTTGGTGGAGGTAGTTCTATGGGTCTTCAACAACTGGGAGTCCGTGGATCTGGCCACCACTAAATGGATAGCCAAAGTCATTATAGCTGCCCTCCAGGAGCACTCCCAAGCCCAAGGAGCTCCACAAGGCAGGGGGTTTAGAGCCCCCCCAAAGCCAAATCAATGCACCTATAGTAAAGAAATGGGACACTGGGACAATGAATGCCCCCGGAGAGCAGCTATGACACAAACACAGACACTGGCTAAAATCCTTGTCAGGCCTCCAGGAGTCCATGATAACCTTACAAGTTGGGGCCAACCTGTGAACTGCCTAATAGACACAGGTGCAACATTTTCAATCTTAACAAAACCCCAAGGACCCATCGCGAAGCAAAGGGCAACAATCGTGGGCACCACCGGGGAACCCCAGGCAGTACCTTGGACTTCAGCCCACTTAACTGACCTGGGTAGGGACACTATCACCCACTCCTTTTTGGTCATGCTGGACTGCCCATACCTCTTATTGGGATGAGACCTGTTGCAAAAACTCCATGTCACTGTCTCCTTCAGACCAGCTGGAGCCATCCTGACAGTACCTGACAGCTCTGCCCATATCCTATTTTCCGCCCCTCTTGGGGACGAATACCTTTTCTTCAAAGGACTCAACAGGATCCCAACTCAGGAAGAGTGCCTCCGCACTTGGAGGTCACTAATCCCACAGGTATGGGCTGAGGACAATTCCCCAGGACTGGCAAGCCACCAATTGGAGGTGGTAGTGAAGGTCTCCAGCAGAGCAGCCCCGGTCCAAGTCCGTCAATACCTCCTATCCTGGGAAGCCAGAACAGGCCTTGCAGTGCACATCACCTGACTCTAGGGAGCGGGCATACCAGTCCCTGGCAAATCGGCCTGGAACACAACCCTCCTCCCTGTTAAAAAACCTGGTACAAATGACTACCCACCTCTCCAGTATCTAAAGGCGGTGAATGCCTGAATGGATATGATCCACCCCACCCTTCAGAACCCCTACACCTTGCACTGCCTAATTCCTCCTGTCCTGCCAGACGACGACCCTGCAAAAACTATGCATGGACCTCCGAGGTGCAATTCAGCTGACCACATCTGAGCCCACCAGTACCCCACCACTAGAGCAACTTCATAACCTTCAACCTGGAGATTGGACTTGGGCAAAGAAACATAACCCAGAAATCTTAGCCCCCTGGTGGGAGGGTCCTTACTCTGTTATCTTAACTACCCCAACAGCCATAAGGTTGGAGGAAAGAAGCCATGGCTCCACTACACCCACACCAAGAAAGCCACCGAGAACCATATCCCCCCAACATGGCACCTCAAGCCCACTGAGGACCCCCTAAAACTTCAACTGTGCAAGTCTACCTCCTCATCTTCATCTGCCTACTCCACGCCAGCCGAGGAGCTGGCAGGAGGGGATACTACTACAACCAACAACAACTCACCCCCTACCTTTGGATCCTCTCCCATACAGAAGATGGCACAGAGGTTGCTTGCACTTCAGCAACAGACACCCAACCAGCCTTCTGCTTTAACCTCTGCACCCTGTCTGACAATAGCTGGAGAAAAACACCATCAAGGTATGGACGACCTTGGGACTGTATAGGTCTGTGGTCAGCAAAAAACTCAGAAATACTGACTTTTATCTATGCCCTACAACTATAAGTTCTAATGGACAATCTTGTGGGGAGGCAGGGCACTACTATTGTAAAAACTAGAGCTGTGAAACTTTAGCATCGTGGGGAATAACCAAAGATCCACAGATAGAATTCATCAGAGATGGTCTGGGCACCTGTACCCAAAGCAGTAACTTCAATCCTATCAAGCTGTTTATAAAAAACTAGTGGGAAGAAGAATGGAGGACAGGCTTAACATAGGGAATCAGATTACATGTCAGCAGAAAGGACCATTTAGAAACCCCCCAGCCACTTCCTGTTAAGGCAATAGGCCCAAATCTCATCCTTAATCCAGAGTCCCCCCCAGGCTCTCTCACCAGCCCCAACCTCCACCACCCCAGACAAAACACCATCTCCTGTCACTGTCACCCCTGCATCTTCATCTGAATCCCCTATACTTACTCTTCTAGATGCAATGTTTTAATTTGCAAATACCACAAATGCCAATATAACAAATGATTGCTGGCTCTGCTTGAACCCGGCCCCACCGTACTATGTAGGAGCAGCTACAAATGCAACCCTTGGATCCTCCCCAACCCAGATATTAAATGCCTCATCCAATGCCTTACAGTGAAACAGCAGCATATGTACACGGGGCTCCACACCCATCTTAACCTTAGGAGATCTACAAGAACAAGGACTGTGTATTACATCCCCAGGATACCCCCTTACTCCGCTTACTAGGGTAAATGCTTAGAGGTCATCCAAGTCTCCAATTCCACCCACCCCCGGTCCCTTATTATTTAGTATCCCCTTGGTTTGCATGCTCCTATTGGTTTAACTCCTTGTGTTAATTCCATAATCTTATATAACGCCCCCCAAGTATGTGTCGTGGCCCATATCATTCCTCAAGTTTACATCTACTCTGGAGAAGGAGGATGAGAACATCTTTTCGGCTTAAAAAGACAAACTAGAGCCCCCATTTTAATACCCCTACTTGTAGGCATAGAATTAGCAGGCACCATGGCCTTGAGCACCACAGTCCTGGTGACTAGGCCCCTTAGCCCAAGTTTCAAAGCACTCACAACTTGAAATGATTCAGATCTCCGAAATCTAGAAACTTCCATTGCCCACTTAGAGAAATATTTAAACTCACTAGCAGAGGTAGTTCTCCAAAACAGAAGGGGTTTAGATTTACTATTTCTAAAACAAGGGGGACTTTGTCTGGCCCTAGGGGAAACATGTTGTTTTTATACCAACCACTCTGGAGTCATAAAAGACAGCTTAGTCCTAGTTAGAAAGAGTCTGCATGAGCAGGAGGAGCTACGGAAAGAAAAATAATAATTGGTATGAAACATTATTTAACCAGTCCCTGTGGCTAATCACCCTCTTATCAGCTATAGCCAGACCACTCCTGCTTCTAATTGGAATTACATGTGGCCCCATCACCTCCAACTGCCTCGTAGCATTCATACAACAAAGACTCCAAACCATAAAACTAATGGTAATGCATACCCACTATTAGCCCCTTCCTAGCGATTCAGATGAATCAAGGGTTTGATTTTCCAAAAAGACCAGTAGGGAATGTAAAAGCCTGTTAGCTCCCCAAACCCCACCTCACCCCACCCCAGTAGATTCCAAGAAGTGGCTTCAGAATGAGAAGGCACAGAGAGCCCCCAAGTTCCCGAAAATCCCCTAGTTCCCGGTGAACAAACAATAGTGAAAACTTACTCAAGTTGTGTTTCTCAAGCTATAGTTCTCAGTGAACAAACAGTAGTAGAAACTTATTCAAACTGTGTTTCTGTAACCCAGCCCTGAGCTAACTGTAATATTCGGCTTTTGTACTAGCTTGCTTGCCACATGGCCCTAAAAAGGTATAAAAGTCAACCTGCCTTCCACTATGGGGCCACCTGCCTTTGAGAGCAGCGGTCCCCTGTGCAGGTGAAATAAATCGCCAGTTGATTTTTACCTGAGTAGGGTCCAAGTCTATCTTTATAGGCTGGAATGGGTAGGACACTCCTGCTTTGCTATCTTCATTTTCCGAAGTTCCCACTGGTGTAGCTACAGTGGTCAACCTTGCTAATCCCACAATGCATCTTGCCTACTCCTGATTCAGAATGTTTGTGCTTGCTTTGTTCTTTGATTGTATTGTTCCTCTCCCAGATAGCCAAATGCCTCAGTCTCCTACCTTTCAAGTCTTTGCTCCGTTATAGCCTTTTTTAAAAATTTATTTTTTCCTTCTTGGTGAAGTCTTCTACAGTACAATTATCTACTAAATGAGAGAAAGACAAAGAGTGGAGTCAAGGACAATTCTAAAGTTTTGGGTGAGAAGCAGGAAGGAGCAAGCTGACTTTAAATGGAATGGAAAAGACTGAAAGTTGTTAAGTTTCATTTCCTAGTTTTCTGTCTGATTCCAAATGTCTATGTCTCTATTTTTGTGCTGTCTTGACCACTATGGCCTTGTAGAACAGTCTAAAGTCTGGTATGCTGATGGCCCCGGCTTTATTTTTATCACTAAGAACTGTTTTTATTTAAAAAAATTATCAAACAAATTTGCCAATGTCTATTTTCCTATTTGACCTTTCTTGTTCTTGGGGATCTTATAAAGTTGCTCTTACATTAGTCCTTCTACATTTTGCCTTAGTGATTTGCACATGGGCTACACATAGTATTGCTGAAACACATGGGAAAATGCTTGACAATTTATTAATATGTTGAGCATTGTTTGGTTTAAGGAAATGTACATTATTGTTTAGAGGCATAAAAGTCCCCCTTTAAGTTAAATTTATTTTATAAAATCTTTTCTTTTAACTGCTTTGGGACTGATACTCTCAGGAAAAAAGTTGAGAACAAATTAAATTTTCCTTGAGAACAAAAACATCCCAACTTAGTCAAGCTTTATGGTTAGATGTCTATGTAAGTTTGTAATGGACTGTTTCAAACTCATTAAAATTATAATTGTCAGAAAAGAGTAAAGGCTACTCTTTTCAAGTGTATAAAATTCCCAGCTCAGTGAAAGATTTAATTTGATGTGGATTGGTAGGCTGTTCAGTGGCAATAATAAAATTTTCCTGGCTTTACTTTGCTTTGTTAGCATTCTTAAAGATTGGGTGTTCAGGTCCAGTCTACTGGGGAGCCTTCTCTAACTTATCCTCCAAGTCTGGTTTAGGGGGTCCTTTTTGTAGCATCCTTGCTAAACCCTGACAGCATAGTACACTCAACCAGATGTTTTCAAAGTGAAAAGAGCAAAATCAGCATTAACCCAAATGTATTAGTAATGCAGAATCTTGGGGCCTCACCATAGACCTGACCAGACAGAAATTCCTTGGTTGACACTCAGCAGTTTAAGTATTCAGATATTCAAGGTGAATTACAACCACTGCAGTAAACATATTCCATTTAATTTTATATTTACCTATTTAGCTTCTAGTACATAGTTAACATGCAGACTGCAATGCAATAAACATTTATTAGATCAACTATCAAAATGAAATCCACGCTGTATAAACTTCTCATGTCTGTAGAGCATAGTCAATTTTATTTTTACTGCTTTAGAAAATGAAGAATTGACAAATAAAAATAAAAGTACTAGTTTAAGCAGGAATAGTGAGTGGAAAATAAATTTTGGAAAAGACAAAAGGAAAATGAAAAAATAATTATGAAGCTAACTCCTTATTTAGTCTAATTATTTTCTGCCATAAAATATGGCTATATTTTTCTCTTTTTTGCTTTTTATTCATTTATTTTTAAAATGGAGGAAATGTTCCTCCTTCTCTTGTTTCCTACAAATTTGATTCTCTTAGAATCCACATATAAGTGAGATTATTTTTAAAATGGACTGAATGTTCCTCCTACTCTTGGTTTCTACAAATTTGACTCTCTTAGAATCCACATATAAGTGAGATGATGTGGTATTTTTATTTCCACATCTGGCTTATTTCGCTTGATACAATGTCCTTCCAGGTCACCCATCTTGTCAGTAAGATTTTCTTCTTTTCTGAGTACTCCATTATGTATACATAACACATTTTCTTTATCTGTTTATCTACTGATGGAAACTCAGGTTGATTCTCTATGCTGGCTATTGTGAGTAATGCTGCAGTAAACATGAGCGTGCAGGTGGGTCTTCACTTCTGATTTCATTTCCTTTGAATAAGTACCCAGTAGTGGGATCAGCCAGTCACATAGTAGTTTACTTTTAATCCTGAGGAACATCCATCCTCTTTTCATGATGACTGTATTAATTTATACTCCCACCAATAGTATACAAATTTTCTCTGCATACTCACCAACACTTATTACCTCTTGTCTTTTTTTTAAATTTACTGTTGGGGATTCATTGAGGGTACAAGAAGCCAGGTTACATCAATTTCATACCTCTTGTCTTTTTATCAATGGGCCAACTGCCAGGTATGAGGTGAAATCTCACTATAGTTTGAATTTACATTTCCCTGATGATTAGTGATGTTGAACATTTTTTCATATACTGATTGGTCATTTGTGTGCCTGTCTTCTTTTGAGAAGTGCCTAGTCCTTTACCTATTTTTCAATGGGGTTGTTTACCTGCTGTGGTGTTGTTTGAGTTTCTCATATATTTCAGCTACTAATCCCTTATCAGATCTGTGGTTTAGAAATATTTGTCCCTTCTGTGGGTTGTTTACACACTTTGTTGATTGCTTCCTTTGTACTGTGCATTTTAGTTTAGTGTATTTCCTAAGTTTATTTTCTAATTAATCTTCTCACGTATTATCATAATTATAGGCAATAGGTAAAGAGGCTGATTCATTTAAGAACTCATTTATTCCTCCCTAACCCCCCATTATTTCTATCTTTATTTTACAGATAAAGAATTTGAGGCAATAGAGGTAAAATACCAAATTAAAATACCAAATTACCAGGTAGCCAAGCAAGGAGTCAATAGCATGCCACCTAGAATTTACTAATCTTGTATAACTGTAACATTATACCTATATTACCTTGACTGTGGTGATGTCAACACTAGTGTATACATATACCCAAATTCATCAAATTGCATATTTTAATTACATGTAGTTCCTTGCATATCAAGTGTACTCATTAAGCTAGGAAGGGAGAAAATAGGGCATTAAAAAGCAAAGCAAATGCCAAAATAAACCACATTTCTTGATGAATTAAGAAAAGTTTCAAAAGTCAATACTTCTGATACCTTGATAATGTTGAAGCAATATGGTATATGGTATAGACACTTTGGAAAAGAATTTGGCAGTTACTAATAAATTTAAGTATGTGCTTTCTATACATTCCATTATTTTACTCTGAAGTATTTATTCAAAAGAAATAAAATCTTATGTTCTCACATGTATACACAAAACATCAAACAATCTGGGTTCAGAGTTCATCTTCCAACTGCTATTAACATGTATTACTTTTTTTCAAGCTATCTGATGATTTTTTAAAATATCTCTAAGAATGTCTTTAATTACCCTTCAACTTTACCCTGAATTTTATATAGATTTTTTGTTTACTGATTTGTATACTAACTAGTCTTTGGAGCACAATGTAAATTTTGGCTTCTTGTTAATTAAAATGTTAACTGATATTTTCTTATACACTGATAATTACTTTTCAGAACAGCTTTTCATTTTTTACATTCACTAAAGAAAGCCCCACATCTACCTAAATTCTTTTGTCAAGCAATTCATATTAATTCTCATTATGGCATTCTGTGATGGTTACTTAAATATTATTGATGGAAAATTTTTCAGTTTTTATTACTGCATAATAGTTTTCATAAAGTTTTTATTCCAACTTCTTTCTTATGTAAGAATTATTTCTATTTTATCAGAAGTGAAGTGAGCCTTCTTTTTGCATTTTTGTTTTTGTTTTTTTAATTTTCAGGATGCATCAGATTCCCATACTGCATTAAAATCTTTGATAACTAAGTTAACAGTTTACAAAACAATTGGATTAAATGTTTGGAAGTTAAAATGCACATATTTATTAGTGATATATAAGAGCTCTCTTATCTGTCAACCCCATATAAGGAAGGAAGAAAATTGAAAGAGTGATTAAAGCAAAAAGATCATAAAAATGGGTGGCACCTGTGACTCATCGAGTAGAGTGCCCGTCCCATATGCCGAAGCTGGTGGGTTAAAACCTGGCCTCAGCTGAATTGCGAAACAGAAAAATAGCTGGGCGTTGTGGTGGGTGCCTGTAGTCCCAGCTACTCTGGAGGCTGAGGCAAGAGAATCACCTAAGTCCAGGAGTTGGAGGTTGCTGTGAGCTGTGTGATGCCACAGCACTCTACTGAGGGTGATAAAGTGAGACTCTGTCTCTACAAAAAAAAAAACATACAAATTAAAAACATACAGTAATTTTTGTTTTGTTTTACAAAGAGAGTTGAATTATAAACAAAAATTTCAACTAATATGAGATAAGAGAAGTGGAGAGAAATATATGAAAACAAACAATGGAGAATTGACTACAAAAAGGGAAGAATTAGTTTTTAAAGTAAAGACAAGTGGGAAATAAATTTTGGAAAAGATAATAAGAAAACAAATATATTTTAGAATGCTGATTTATTGTCCAGATATTATTTTAACCTATTTATTAGCTTTTTTATCAAGCAAATATTTATTCTCTTTCATAGGTTTCTATATTTACTTATTATTTTCCTTTAGAAATTCTTCAGTTGAAACAACAAATGTTAAAGAATAATTTTTGGAAAAGTTGAGAGTATCTTTTTAACTGTCATAGGTAATATATAGCTATTACCTAATAACTATAGAAATGTGGAAATAGGAAAAATATAGAAAACAATGAAGGGCTTTGTAATGCATATGTGACAGGCTGTCTTACTCTAGAATATTGTAGGGTGCTGGCCACATACACCAAAGCTGGTGGGGTCAAACCCGACCAGGGCCAGCTAAAACAACAATGACAACTGCAACAAAAAAAACAGCAGGGCATTGTGGCAGCTGCCCGTAGTCCCAGCTACTTGGGAGGCTGAGGCAAGAGAATCACTTAACCCCAAGAGTTTGAGGTTGCTGTGAGCTGTGACACCACAGCACTCTACCCAGGGTGACATAGTTAGACTCTGTCTCAAAAAAAAAAAAAAAAAAAAAAATATATATATATATATATATACACACACATATATATATAGTCATGTATTTTTAAAGTTGCCTGACTGTAGTCCTTTGTCATTTGATGCTTGTTGACTTTTAGGGTCTTAGCAACATAACGAACATAACAAATAATACAGGTATTATCACCTTCTAGCCAATGAGATAAAAAAATTTACTTCTAAGATTTTTAATATCATTTCCAGAAAGATTTTCCACATTAGCCAATACTTAGCTTTATATGTTATATAGAGGTAATTTTGTTGGGTTTTAAGGTATCTGCCTGTCTCCTAAAATGTCAGGGTTTCAGGCAGCCACCTGGTCTTCTGTTCTTGCAGTACTCTTGGTCGGAAAATGACCTGGTGATACAGGGTTCCCCCCATTCAAGGTTAGACAGAGGACCCCAGTTTTCCTAAGTTTGGGCAAGTTCATGGAAGGAACACCCTGACCTTTTGCCCTGAGCTGGAGAGACGACATTCATTCCTTTGTCAATAACACTCATTAACATTGAAAATGTGTTTCTATTTGGCAAGTCCTGGCCAAATGTAATTCTCATGACCTAATACCCCTAGATAAAAGAGTACACAGTTAGTTCAGTTCTTTCCCCCTTCCAGAAGCTCTGGTGTTTTTTACTTCTTCTGTATGCCTTTCTAACTTCTAATAAAAATCCTATCTTACCACTGATCTGTGGTCCATGGATTCATTCTTTGAATCCCCAAGACCAAGGATCTACTGAAGAGTGAAAGTCTAGTATCACTGACACCCCAAAGGAAGGTAAGCATGAAACAAAGTTTATTGAGGAAAATAAAGGTAGATCTACAGAGTAAGAGTAACATATAGGGTTAAAAAGTAAGATATGTTCACCATAGACAGTGAACGAGCCTCCATTGCCAGAGTAAGTAGGCAAAAAGAGCCAAAGAAGCCAGTGTTATGGCCAATGGTTCTCTTTTATACCACCTGAGTCAGGCCTATCTCATGATTCAGAGGTCACTGTGGAACCAGAGACTTACTGAGCATTCTGACCTCCCATGAGCTTCTCTGAGAAATTATGGGGCAGAGTTGGCCACATGATAGTTAGTATTAAAGCTGTTCTAGGTCACTTTCAAGAGTTTTTGTACCTGTGGTTAGACGAGGGAGTCATCTATATCCTTTTGCCATTGGGGTGCTAAGTTCTGATTGGAAGATGGGTAGAGTGATCCTTTCTTCCCAGATGTGAGCATTCACTTGGGACAAAATTAAGGTGGATGACACCAAGATGGAAGCCTGGGATCCAAGCCCTTATCTTTCTTCTCCAAAAGAGCTGTTCCTAGCTAACCATCTAACAATTCGCTAAGCAAATGTACATAGATTGAACATTAAGGTTAAAAACAACTGTTTTCAATATAAAAATATTTTTGCATTAGATGAATAAATTCCTGGTGGACTCAATTTTTAGAAAAATTCTCTCATAAGCTAAAGCAAGTAGTTTGATTTTTTGAGTAGTCATCTTCAGATGTCTTGCTAGACTTTTGACTTTTGACATCCATGGTGTATTTATAAGCAACTTTGTACAGTGTATCTTTTTATGTATTTAATAGCAAAGAAAGAAAGTTATTATAAATATTCAGTGTCAAACTAAAAGAAAATATTTTAGTTATTTTCTCATTAGATAATATAGTCTAACTAGATAATAGGAAAACTGTAAGTTTTATATACTCTCACTAGATAATATAAAAACTGTAAGTAAAATCTGTCTGCATAATATAATCAGAAAGTATATAATGGCACAATATATATTCATGTGTGCACATACATACATATACAAGATGTAGACATAATGCACCTGTATTTATTCATGTACAACATACATATATATGATGTGTGTACAAATAAAATAATCATAATTTCCTTTGATTCAAACTAAAATTCCATGTAAAGATATATATTTACTTAATAGTTGGATCTCCACAACATAGTTTTCTTAAAAACTAGTGTCCGAGAGTTGGAATTTTGGCACCAAATCCTTGTTATAAATAGATACCCCTGAAGTTATAGTGGGGTTACTCCCCAATAAACTCATCAAAAGTTGAAAATAGCATGTCAAAAATGCATTTAATACACACAGGCTTTCAAACATCATAGCTTAGCCTAGCCTACCTTTAAACATGCTCAGAATATTTTTAGTACAATATTCAATAAATTCAGATACTCATTTTTTAATGATATATGCTTCGTGTTAGATAACTTGGTCCACTATGTCAAGAGAATACCATAAAAAATATTGCTAGCTCAGAAAAAAATCAAAATTCAAAATTTGAAGTATGGATTTTACTGGATGCACGTTGTTTTCACACCATTGTAAAGTCAACAAATTGAAAATTGAGCTATCTGTAAGTAAGGGACCATCTATATTGGTATTCACAAAAAGTTCTAATTCATTGGATAATAAAGGTGTTTGAATAATTAATTAGCATTCTTGCCATTATTTATGATTTGACTATTTATGCATCTATCGTCCCTTGTAAACTGTAGAAGTGAAGATGTTACTTCCTGTTTGACTTAATCAGTATGCATATTAATTTAACAGTGCATACAAAGTCACTTCTGAAAAGAGGGTACTTTCTGTATTGAAAGTTTCTTCATTGATATATTAATTTTCATTAATGAAATTTTAAAATGTAAGTAAATAATTTAAGTTTATGTTTCTTTGAATGGCTTAGAGATCGTCCTCTTGTTATTTTAATTTTTGTATCACTAGAGGCCACTGTTGTCTTTATAAGACATTTCATAATTATAACCATCTATAAATATTATGTCTGAGTAACCTCAAATGTTATTAATTTTAGAAATAGAGTAAGACATGTATTGTGTCTTGAGCAACTTGCCTACTTGAAATTTAAAAACATAATTTTTAAGTAATTTTAAATATCTATCTGCAATTTTAGATATTACTCTGTAAATGGCATATATTTCACCTAAAGTCTGTGTTCTTTACTAACAACATCCAAGACACATTTGACATCGATAATTACAAGCGATATGAGATGCAGTACACAGGAAAATAAATGTTACCATCACCTGTTGAGTATTACTATTGTAATAAAGTTTTTCCTTTCTTAAAATGTGTATACATTTTTTGGTACCCTCTGTATATGGAATTTTATATATATTACATATGTATGTATAAAATTATATGTGTACACACACACAAATTTTGGTAGTGACGTCATTGTTTAGAACTGTACTGAGTCTTAGATTTTATCCTGCTTAAAAACTAGACAATTAGACTATTACTGTTTCATGTATGCTGACAGAAAACAAAAAACTCCTGTGTCAGAGACAAAGGACTTTATTACTCACCGTGAAAGTAGTAACCAGAGCTTCATATTTGTGCCAGTTCTGTCTGTCCTCCAACTCCCAGGGGAGTCTACACATGCAGTGCATCACATTACAACAGAGAAACACTGATGTTGTGGGACTTAGCTGCTTTTACAGCGAGTTGGAACAAGGCTGCTCCCTGCCCGGGGGCTGACGCTACCTCATCTTAGGGTTATTCACCACAATCACAACTTTGAAAAATGGCTAAGATACAGAGAAGTTGGGGCTTTCTTTGCATTCTTGGAATACTCAGCAAGAACAAGCAGAGATGTTTAGGCTCCATGGCAGAGTGCCTCTGCAAACAGTTATCATTTGATTTAGATATATAAAGAGGTTTTTATTTTATTTTTGTATGGCATGCTCTCATCTTCCAGAGGACAAATGAAGGGATGATAAATGCAGTGTGGTAAAAGCAAGTTAAAGATAAATCTTTATATTTCTCTCAACGGCATTTCTGCCCATTTTTTGTAGTCATTATTAATTTTGCTTGGCAGTTTCAGCTTGTTTTATTTGTTTTCCCATTGTCTTATTACATTCCTATGTATTTAATAAACTTTTATTCAGTGTCCACTTTGTGTTGATAATATTTCTGGGCTAAGAACATTTTCACAACCTGAAAATAGGAATTTTAGTTGATGTAATTGTTTAAACATTTATTATATGAGAAAGTAAAAAGATTATCCTTTCTAACATAGTATCAAGTACTATCAAAGACAAATTACTTTTATAAACATCATCTAGAATTTTATCAATATTATAAGTTCTACTATCACTAAAGTTGGTTCTTATTTTAATTTGGGAAATAGCTTCCAATTTTTTGTAGATATTCATTCATTGAAAGCTAACATTATTTTCTTCAAACAACTTTATTGACAACGCTTAAAATTTTTTCAATATAAAATGATCTAAAATTATCACATAATAATTTTGGAAAAGAAAAAATGCCTATGCGTCTATAATTTTCTTACAATTTGTTTAAGTATTTATAATATCATCCTTTGTCAAAAATCACACAATTAGAGAGCTAACTTCAGAACTGAATTTCTAAATGTTCATGAATCCAGAAGTTATGTTATAAAACATAATTAAAAAAGTACATTTTTTATACAGTTATGTTATAAAACATAATTAAAAAAAATACATTTTAGATGGTGGCATCTTCATACTGAAATTGATAATTACTTTATGCTATCTTAATTCCTACCAATTTACTGTTATTTCTGCTGAGTATAAATGCTATGATCTAACCTCAAATTACAAATAACAGTTGCATGACATTGTGTTGTTCATGTCATGCTTATTTTCATTATTCTGAGAAAAGTAAGTTAAAATATTATGGAAGAGTTTCTGAGATTTTCCACGAGGAATTAACAAATGGTGGTAAAGGGAATATATATTATACAAACTTATCATGATACATTTGTACAGAGAATTTCCATATTTAATCATAATTTCCATATTTAATCATAAAAATTCCAATTTTTGCATTATTAAATGTCAACTACTGTACTTAAATGTTTAAAAACCACAGATCTTTGTAACTGGCAGAAGCATTGAAGATTTCAACTGTTCATTTTATTCAGAAAGGGTGATGTGCTGGAAAATTTACTTATTAGGTGTCTTGTCATACTGTTCATGAAGATTGCTCATATATTTACTCAAATACATGGAACCAAATTTATGACATCATGCTGTGGAGGAAAGGATATGGGTCTTAGAAGCAGGCAGCTTGTAACGTAACATTGGACCGGCCATATATTAATGACAATATTGGTATTTATTATTTCTGAATCTTGATTCTCTCAATTTTTTTTCATTTTTAAGATGAAGGTGTGAGCTGATAAAATTATCATAACCACATGAAATCAAAAGACTTGTGGTTTTAAAATTATCAAGACCACAAGTCTGCGGAGAAAACTCAGTCAACATTATCTACTCTTTTCTTGTGTTATCTCTCTTGTATCAATTTTCATGATGCTATTGTATCTCAGGGTAATTATACCGCATTCATACACACCATCTTATGTATAGAGAGAATGTACACCTTTAAATAATAAGAATTATAGCATGTTGAAAAATGATATTTTTCATATTTCACTTTAAGCTATTTAAAAATATTTGTGAAGAGTTAAATTATACTTTGTTTTAGTAAATAAAATTAAGAAATGTATCACCACATAGTTCTTTCTTCCAAAGATTAATGGGGAACTCTCAAATCTATCACATTTTAGTCATGGATTTCAATTGTTTCTTAGTGATGATAAAGCCTTACTATTTTTAATCATGGGAAAATTTTCTATAGATTGCATAATTTTACTTCCCTGAGATTCTGATGTGAAAGAAGATTAAATAATGGGAGGACTATATCAACTTGCAAATATCAACTTTGCTTTTGAAAACAGATGTGGATAGGCAATAATAAATATCCACTCTCTACCATCAAATATATGGAGCCAAATTTATTTTTTTATACAATAGTCATACAGATATGTATAATAGGTTTATTATAGAAAATGATTAATTATTATCTGCATGTTTAAAAAAAAAACTCTGCCTTAAATAAAAAGTTGACAGAATACTCATTAGGATTTATCAGTTCTATTATTATAGCTGATTACTAAGAGAAGCAAGGAGGTGATTGAGATTACAAACTTCCTAAGAGTGTGAGAAAATCCATTCTTTTTTTTGAGACAGAGTCTCAAGTTGTTACTCTGGGTAGAGTGCTGTAGCGTCACAGCTCACAGCAACCTCAGACTCTTGGGCTCATGCGATTCTCTTGCCTCAGCCTCCCAAGTAGCTGTGACTACAAGCGCCCACAACAACGCCTGGCTATTTTTGTTTGTTGCAGTTGTCATTGTTGTTTAGCAGGCCTGGCCAAGTTTAAACCTGCCAGCCTGGGTGTATGTGGCCAACGCTGTAACCACTGTGCTACGGGTGCCACCAGAAAATCCATTCTTTAATAGGACTATGTCTTGTTAATTATATTCTATAACTAAAATCCATAAGCTCCCATAAACATCAGCAAATTTTCTCAGCCAAAAATATTTGAATGGATCCTCAAGTATTATCCAAATTACAGGTAAGACACCTCAAATATATTGTGTCTTTTAAGAAAAATGAAATGTTCTACGCTGTTCTACTGATACACTAGCCTTGTTAAAGATTTCTCCTAATATACTTAATATAATAACTGTACTGTTAGGTACAGCATTGTATCTGTACCTGAATGAAAAGACCATAAATAAAGGATAAAATATTTATTCCTGGACTGATGATATTGCATATGTGAAAGATGGTCATGAGCAAATTAACATAGCAATGGTTGCATCAAACAAAAGCTCTCATACAAACTGGCATGGATTTTTGATTAATAATTATTGCATTCACACATGCAGATCCTATTTTAAACAGCTGCATAAAGCAGTCAGAAGTAATATTATTATTATTTTATTACTGATATGATCAACTAGAGCAGAAAACAGCAAACTTTTTTTGTAAAAGACCAGATAGTAAATATTTTTGGTTTTGTGGGACATAAAGTATTTTCTCCAACTAGTCAACTTCATCACGATAGCATCAAAGCAGTAATGGACAGTATGTAAATTAATAGATGTGACAGGATTTTGACTAAACTTATTTATAAAATAGCAGTTGGCATGTGGGGTTTAGCATGTGACCTACAGTTTCCCAACTCTTGAGCAAGACCAGTCACAAAATATTAACTTATGAATGACATGAAATGACACTTATGAATGACATGAATGACACTGAAAATTGTTCCTTGAGAAATAGCTGTAGTATTTGGTAAGTACATAAATAAAATAGCAATTCTCTAACTGAAGCTCTTTGATAAAAAATTAGAAATTCTAAAATGAATACTGATCAAAAGAAAATATGAAAAATAAAATTAGAGGAATGTAGAACAAAGAAACAGTAGACAGATCAAAAGTTATTTCAGTAAGATAATAAAATATTGTGTGTATATGTATACATATATATTTAGATTTTAAGTTTTCTAAAGAATCTACTGATATCTGATACACCTTTCATGCACAGAATATAAACTACTTCTGCTTAACAAATACCAGGACAAACATATGAATTAGGACTGTTTCAGCTGAAAATAACAGAAATAGAAACTGTAGTTCCTTAGATACATGACTGTTTATGTTTTATGCATAACAAGAAGTCTAGGTAGGTAGTTCAGGGTTGAAGAAAACACCCAGTGAAATCATTAGTCATTGCAATACAGAGTCCATCCAAAACCCTACTCACAAGATGTGCAAGATGGCTGTTTTAATCTCCAAGCAGTCTCCCAGAGTGAAAGTGGATTCCCAGTGGTTGTATTTTACACCTGTACCAGTCACTGTTTAACATGGGAAAATTTTTTTTTCAAGAAAATCCATCTGGTAGATACCATCTTAGAACTTATTGCTCAGTATCATGCCTACCAGTTATCCTTAAGAGCAAAGGAGCTTTGGAAATTAAGAAATTTTGACAACACACATTTGACAATACACATTGCAAAATCAAATATAATCATGTGTCTGTTAATAAAGTAAAAAAAGAGAATGGATATTTTTTAGAAAACTAGTAGAGAAAAGGAAGAAAGGTAAATCTATCTACCTGTATCTGTATCTGTATCTGTATCATCTATATCTATCTAGCTGTAGGTAAAACTTTGCGAAGACAGGACAATACTTTGTTCACATTTTAACTCTATAACTGATAATAATGCTGTGTACAAATATATCTTTGAAAGAAAAGTCCCTTCCCAAGCAAAGTAAATTCAAAAATATGAAGAAGCACCTGTTACACCAGAAATGAATCGGGAGTCAATATAAAGACATAGGAAATGTTAAAAAAAATCAACATTTACTCTCATAGGAACACATTAATTCTCCAGCAATAGGTCTTAACCAAAAAGAGAAATCCTCAAAATCCCGGAAAATGAATTTAAAATCTTGATTTTAAATAAGCTCATTGAGATGTAAGAGAACTCTGAAAACTAAAACCAATACAAAGAACTAAAAAAATCAATTCAAGATATAAATGATAAATTTACCAAGGAGGTATATACCTTAAAAACTATAAGTTATGGAACTAAAATATTCACCAGAAGGAAGGATGTAAAGAATACATTCAAAAGCTTCAACAATAGATTAGACCAAGGAGAAGAATTTCAAACCTTGAAGACAGGTATATTGAAATAAACCAGCCAGACAAAAATAAAAAAAAAATTAAAAAGAATGAACAAAGAGGTCAAACTTATGAATTATGGGTGTTCTTGAGAAAGATTAAACAGTTTAGAAAATATATTTTAAAAAATAATAGATAAAGACTGGCGTGGTGGATTATGCCTGTAATTCTAGCACTCTGTGAGGCCAAAGCAGGTGGATTGCCTGAGCTCAGAGGTTTGAGACCAGCCTGAGCAAGAGTGAGACCCCAAGTCTAAAAATAGCTGGGCATTGTTGTGGGTTCCAGTTACTTGGACACTCAGACAAGAGAACCGTTTGAGGCCAAGAGTTTGAGGTTGCTGTGAACTGTAATGCCACAGCACTCTACCAAGGGCAACAAGTGAAACTCTGTCTCAAAAATACAAACAAACAAAAAAGATAAAATTTTCCAAGGCTAAAAAAATAATTGGGACATCTAGATATAGCAGGCTTATGGATCCCCAGGGAAACACAGTCCAAAAAGCACTTTTGCCACACTACATTATAATCAGATGGACTAAAGATAAAGTGAAAAAACAAATTCTATAATATCCAGGGATAAATTTCTGGTCACCTACTAAAGAAATCCCATCAGATTAACAGTGGAATTTTTAACAGAATCATTTCAGGTCAGAAGAGAATGGAATAATTTATTCAAACCAGTAAAAGAAAAAAGAAATTACAAATCAATAATTCTATATCCAGCAAAATTAAGCTTCACAAATGAAAGAGAAATAAAGTTTTTCCGAACAAGGAAATAATGAAGGAATTCATCCCTATATGATGCTCAAAACGTCCTAAACGTGAAAAGAAAATGATGATATTCACCATTATAAAAATACTTAGAAGTATAAAACTCACTACTAAAGCAATCACACAAAGGAATGAGGAAGAGTAATCATATGACACTACTACAGAATTTTACCAAACCAGAAAGACAAGTGCAGAGAAAAAGATAGAAATAAGAAATTCACAAAACAACTAAAAATAATTAGAAATATGACAGGAACAAAACCTCACATATCAATATTAATCTTATAAGCAAATGGATTCAATGCTCTACTTAAATAAAAATTCAGATTGGCTGAATGGACTTAAAAACATTATCAAACATATGCCACTTATAAGAAATTTGTCTCACCTATGAAGACACAGGTACACTAAAAGCAAAGGAGTGGACATAGATGTTCTATGCAATGGAATCAAAAACAAGCAGAAATAGCTATACTTATATCAGATAAAATAGACTTTAGATCAAAAACAGTAAAAACAGACCCAAAAGGGATCAATTTAGCAAGAGATGTTAAGAAATGAGAAAAAACCACCATGGTTATGGCTGGGAAGAATCATCATCATTAAAGTGTCCATACTATTGGAAGTGGTTTGCAGATTTAATTCAATTCCCATCAAAGCACCAACTTAGAATAACTTGAAAAAATAATACTTCCTTCCATATGGAACCAGGAAAACGTCTTGAAAAGCCAATATAATTTTAAAAACTAAAAACAAACTTGGAGGCATCATGTTACCAGACTTCAGGTTATACTACAAGTCTATAGTGATCAAAACAGCATGGTACAAAAATAGAGATGTATGGAACAGAATAGAGAATGTGGAGATGAACCCAGACTCATATCACATATCGCCATCTGATCTTGGATAGACCAAACAAAAGCATCCACTGGGGAAAAGAAACCCTATTTAATAAACAGGACTGGGAGAACTGGTTAGCCACATGTAGAAAACAGAAACTGGACCTGTGTGCAGCACTGCAGACCAATTGAGAATTCCCCAAGCCAGAACTTTCCTGACTGCCTGGGGTCAGGAAGAAATGAGGAACGGCATGAGAAATTGACATGCGGGGTTTCTACTGTGACCTGGGGAGACCGACACCATATCAGCCTGTAGTGAGGCAGATAGGTGCCTCATTGAATTCTCGAGAGCTTTTTATTAGGTTTTTGGGTGCATACATATAGCAAGTAAAAATATAAGAAGTTAACAGTCTTATGACTCTATTAGACAGGTAGTGTTTTGTTTAAGGAAGAAGACTGTCAGTGCGAAGGACAGTAAAGCACTAAATCAGGGATCAAGCAACACTGTGGTAGGGGTTTAATAAGGGAAAGTTACACCCCACAGTCTAGATAGCTATGGCTGGAGGGTGACCGTCCGCTGCTATCTAACTCTACTGGTAGCCTGTGTCTGTTAAGCTGCTGATTTCTATCCAGACTCATTTCTTATCTACTCTACTGAACACTCTGATTATTCTCATCACCGTGGACATACACAGGAAGGCTGGGGGGAAGGTGGTTGAGGCCCCGGACACTCCCCTGTGAGTCCTGTGGAATGCCAACCCTTACTATGCTTTTATCTACTGACCTACACCCCTCACCATAGACAAAAATTGACTCTTGCTGGATAAAAGAACTAAATTAAAGACATGAAACAATAATAATTCTAGAAGACAGTGTGAGGAAAATACTTGACAACATTGGTCTGGGAAAAGATCTTATGAAGAAGATCCCCCCGGCAATTGAAACAACACCAAAAATAAATAAGTAAGTCATGATCAAACTAAAAAGCTTCTGTACAGCTAAGGGTACAATAACCAAAACAAACAGACAGCCTTCAGAATAGGAGAAGATTTTTGCATGTTATAAATCTGACAAAGGGTTGATAACTAGAAATCTATAGAGAACTCAAATTAATTCACAAGAAAAGAGCAAAGAACCTCATTTATAAGTGGGCAAGAGACTTGAACAGAAATTTCTCTGAAGATGACAGACTAATGGCCAAAAAACAAATGAAAAAATGCTCATCATTCCTAATCATCAGAGAAATGAAAATCAAAATCACTCTGAGATATCACCTGATTCCAGTAAGATTAGCCCACATCACAAAGTCCAAAATCTGCAGATGCTGGTGTGGATATGAAGAGAAGGGCACATTTCTACACTGCTGGTCCACAAACTAATACAACCTTTATGGATTTATCTATTCTAAATATAAATCCACTCATCACTGGAGCACCAGATTCATAAAACTTGCATTACTGGACCTAAAGGGAGAGACATACAGATAGTAAGACAATATCAGTGGGGAACATCAACCCCTACTCAGGGTGTTAGACAGATCATCCAGAAAGAAAGTCAATGAAGAAATATTGGACTGAAATTGGACTTCAGACCAAATGGTCCTAAAGGCATTTACAGAATAATTTGCCCCACAATTTCAGAATTCATATTCTTTCCACCAAATGTGGTACATTCTCTAACATATATCATATTTGAGGCCACAAAATAAGTATTAACACATTTTTAAAAAAATAAAATCACATTAAGTAAAGTCTCAATCATCGTATAATAAAACTACAAATGCAAACCAGAAGGAACTTTCAATATAAACACATGAAAAATAAACATCAGGGTGTTGACCATTGGGTTAGTAAAGAAATTAAGATGTGAACTAAATATATTCTTGTAACAAATAAAAATGGAAACACAATATACAAAATCCTGTTGGATATAGCAAAGGCAGTGCCAATGGAGAAGTTTTTAGCTTCACATGACTACATAAAAAAGTAGGAAGAATACCGATTAACAGCCTAATGACCCACCTCAAGAAACTAGAAAATCAAGAACAAACCAAACCCAACATAAGCAGAAGAAAAGAAATAAGATCAGAATGGAACTAAATGAAATAGCAACCAAATAACAAAGGACTATTGAACAAAAAGTTGGTTATAAAATCCATTGAAAAGATACATGTACTCATATGTTTATCACAGCATTCCTCACAATTACAAAGATATAGAATCAACCTGCATGTCCATAAATGCATAAATGTGTAAAGAAAATGTGTATATGAACACAGCTGTTAAAGATGAAAGTATATCTTTTGCAGCAACATGGATGGAATTGGAGGTCATTATTTTAGGTGAAACAAGCCACATACAAAAAGCTAAATATTGCATGTTTTCATTCCTAAGTGGGAGCTAAAAAATGTTTACGAAAGGATGAAGAGAATGAATGATACACAATAGATAGCCAAGGATGCTGAGGAGATGGGACGGGGATGGATGGTGAGAAATTAGTTAATGGGGGCAATGTATGTTATTGGAGTAATGGATACCCCACAGCCCTGACTTGACCACTACAAAATGTACACATAAAAGAAAATTACACTTGTATCCTATAAAGCTGTTTTCCTATACCATTGATGTTTTGAATGTCATTGAATTGTCTTACTTATACTATTTCCTTTATCATCAGGTAAAGAAAAAAGTCATTGAGGGCCAGGTCAGGTGAGTCAGGAGGGTGTTCCAAGACAATTATTTGTTTACCGGCTAAAATCTTCTTCCTAGACATGCCAAATGAGCTGATATATGACCCATGAGTTGTTGGCCAAGATTTTCAGTTAAGATTGTCCTAACTATTTCTCTATCAGTGTTTACTTGGTCTGTTATGCTTCATCAGCTGAAGATTTTGACACCCAATTCAACAAAGTTTTGCCACATTTTTTCAGTTTTGCTAAACACTGGCCACCCTGACCTCTCTAATCAGTGATGCTTCCTCTCTCCTTAGAAAAAATGTTTAAATCCATTTGTGCACTGCTGTTTTTCTCATGAAATTGTCCCCATAACCTTTGATTAACATGTCCCTGATTTCGCTTCTACTCTTGCCAAGTTTAACAAGAAATTTACAAATGTTCATTGTTACTCTCATTCATGCTCTGACATGCTCGCCATGGCACACAAAAACACACAACAAAACAAATGCCACTCAGCAAGACACTGCCGCCTGTACACATGAAAACAACTGTGAGACACTAATACACCAAGGTTATTAAACCTCCCCAATTGTTTGTACGGTTTGTACAGATAAGCGCAGAACAGCAGATCACAAACTGAATTGTCTGATATTGTAGATGCTTATTAAATTAAGGATGTCCAATAGTTTAGATTTGAAAGAGGTGTAGTGACCATCGTTTCCTTTCTCATTTTATAGAAAAGTCATGTAAGATTTATAGTAAAGAAACTGACTTTCTCACAAAACACATCCTAGTCACCTGAATCCCTGATCTTCAAATCTGGCTATGAACTCTTTTATTTATTATTGTTACTGCTCTGCTTTCTAAACAACCAAATCACAGCATAACAAAGCATGGGAGTCTAAACCCTCTGAGATTTCTAAATAGGTTGTATACTGAATAGTGTTACCCTGCCTGTATATAGTAGATAGGAAGCTGAAGAGAAATTATACAGAAAATTAGAAAATGCTCATTTTGCTAAAACAGAAAAAATTACCCTGGAAGAGGCTAAAAAAAGCACAAAGGGACAAGGTAATGTTGAAATAAACCCATTATTATACATGTCTAAAATGGAATGGGAGTGAAGGGACGAGAAACACGTGCAAATCGTTTCCATAAATGTGTGGAAATGGTGATGATAGGTATGGAAATCTCTGTGTAACAACAACAGAAAATAATGAGGAGTTACATCTCTTCTAAAAGCATGGAACACTTACTGAACCAAAACAAAACAATGTGTATGTGGACATCTTTCCAGTAATGCGTGCACTTATATTTATGTTTAAAGCTTAAAAAGATGTGATGTTTTTGAATTGTGTTGATTTCTTTAAGCATGTTTAAACTATTTACAACAATAAATCTTTTGTAGAATAAATACACCACACAGACAGTTGGATGGAGATGATTAATTTCCAAGACCTGTCTAATTCTTTGAGAGTCTTTGATGATTCTTACTGTAACACAAAAGAGCACAGTAATCCCCCCTCTTTTGTTGTCGTTGTGATTTTTCACCTTTTTATGTGGCTAAAATGATTTTTTCATATAATTGTTCCTCTCTGATAATTTTACATAATACTCAAAGAGTAATATTTTAAAATATGCAATTAAAAAAATAAAAAATTCTTTCTCAGTAATGTTTTTGATTTGTATTCAAGGCTCTTCCGGGCTGTCTATGCATGTGGTCTCCTATGGTTTTATGTATATTTCATGTTCTATGTATATATAGTTTCTCTCTCTCTGTATTTTTTTAAGTTTGAAGAAACCATGTTCAAATATATTATGTAGCTTATATTATATATGTTTTACATCGCAATGCACAGTTTTACTTTATTTACACTGTAATTAGAAATTTTGATGGAGTTTCTCAACAAGCAAACATGTATTAGTTTCACTCTTGTAGTTTCTTTATCAGTTGTCTATTTCAGGATAGTCATACTGAGAGAGAAAAAAAAAATCTGCGGCTACCCTACTTTTCCATTCTTAGGAATTCCTAGAAGCTATCAAGTTGTATCAGCAGACAGGAGTCTGGACTGGCTTCTGAAATCTTATAGCCCACCTGGGCCAGGGCTACTTTTGTAGCACTTAAGGTTGAATCCTCTCCAGCGCTGCAATGTGCGATCTGGCAATAATATGGAATCAGTAACTTTTTTTTTTTTTTTGTCTGGTGGTGAGATTGCTTCTCAATCAAATTGATGCCTAGCAGCTGTGAATAGCAAATTTTGCATGCTTTTCAGCAAACAAAAAAAATAATTGTAGCACATGCTTCTAAAGCCATATAGTCAGTCAGCAGAAGTTTCTGTCATATAATTACAGATACTTTTAGGTCAAGTTGATAAGGTCAGTTTGCTAAACTGTCAACAGCTAACATTCCACTGTTCAGAGGTTAGGAGTCAAAATCTTGCTGCTATCAGTTTGGCGGTGATGGCATGTGAAAAACTGAGCTATGTATGTAGAAGAGAATAATGAAGAGAGAAAGAAGTTAGTTAGGATCACTGAAGATTGTGCTTGTTATATTATTCCACAAATATTAGAGAATTGCTTAAATCAATCCAATTAAACAAACATGTTTATTAACTACTTTCTGTGATGTGGAAGTATCATTATTACTAGGTCAATTAATATATAATAATTAAACAAAAGAAACTCCAGTGGTTCTTCAGGTGGGGTTTGTTTGACCAGCTTCCCTCTTCCCCACCCTGAATCTCATCAGTGAGGCCTTTAATAGGGTGCTGGTCTGTGTGAGTACAACTCCTTAAGATCTAATGCCCTGCTACTTCACAGGGCTAAACCCTCAATTTTGTAACTGTGGACAATGGTGCATTATTTTTCAAGACCTTGACATGTGACACTCAGAGATGGGGCCAGTGGAGGGGAGCAGCTGCTGCTTGCCTAGCCATTCTGCCTGAAACTCCTTTACTTTCTAGCCCAGGGCAGAGCCAAATGAATATTTTTGAGGCACAAAATGGATCCATGAATTTGCAGTAAAAGTAGCTGGAAAGGAAATATTTCACATGGCGGGCAAATACTCTGCCAAAGCAAAACTCAGGGATATTTTTCGTATATACTTAGCTAACTTGTGAGATTTTTATAGACTTTCATAAATAACAT
Source organism: Perodicticus potto (assembly GCA_963574655.1). Taxonomy (NCBI): domain Eukaryota; kingdom Metazoa; phylum Chordata; class Mammalia; order Primates; family Lorisidae; genus Perodicticus; species Perodicticus potto. The sequence goes on from CAUYRH010139948.1 coordinate 36,263, forward strand.
CTATAAATTTAAATAAATGTAGATATTTGTGCATTTGTATACTCTAGTTCACAAAACATGCTACCTGATAAATTATTTTTGTTTGAAAAAGTTTCATATATTGACACAAGAAAATGTCCATGGAAATGTTATAACATCCAAGATTGTAGTCTAAGTTCATTTTTAAACCTAACATTTTCATTTTTTCTTTAGAAAAATTAGAATCCTATTTTTAAAAGAGAAATTTGATTTAAAAACAATAAAAGTCCTAATTCTCCATGAGTAATGTGCATTAGCATTTTTTCGGTACACCACTCTGAGCTATTTTGATAAGTGAGACCGCTTATGCATGAAAAGATGCAGAATTGAATGGAATTGAATTTGAACAATACAAGGAGGAAGAAAGGATGTGAATCTAAAGCAGGTACCATCTGAACATCATGACCTCGAACAGAAGAATAAACAGGATGTCTTATAATTATTCAACCACAAAAAAAAAAAAAAGAAAAGAAAGAAAGGGTGGCGCCCCTGGCTTAGTGGGTAGGGTGTCAGCTACATGCACCCAGGCTGGTGAGTTCAAACCCAGCCCAGGCCTGCTAAACAATAACGACAAGTGCAACAAAAAAATAGCTGGGCGTCATAGTGGGTGCCTGTAGTCCCAGCTACTTGGGAGGCTGAGGCAAGAGAATCACTTGAGGTTGTTGTGAGCGGTGACATCACAGCACTCTACCAAGGGCAACATATAAAGATTCTGTCTCAAAAATAAAAACAAACAAACAAAAAACCCCAAAAAACACAAGAACACAACATAACAAAACAAAACGCTAAAAAGATGCATCTTCCTTAACCTTTTGTAATAATTTTCATTATTTCTCCGGCTAAAATTTTCTGCCGCCTAATTCAGCTGGAACTGAATCGCTCATGTTCTAAGATCCTACAGTGAAAAGGAGATGTGAATTCTGTATCACCCTTCCTGCAGTGATGGCCCAATTGACAAGCTGCCACCTTCGGGGTAAGGCTAAAGCTTTCAAATGTTCATGACATAGGTCTAGTCCTTTGTCATGCTTTTGACGTCCTTTTTAGCTTTAAGTTCAGTAATTTTCTACTAATTACCCATGATTTTGTAAAAACAAAATGCTTTAAATAAATGCAGCTTGCATGGTGTGTGTAAAATCACCGTGGTATTGTGTTTTCTTTTCACAACATGGTTCTTATTTGTATATAATTTTTTGTAAGTCTAAAACTTAATTTGCCAATCACTCTGTCTAAAAATGCTATATACATCTTTAAAACTATTAATAATATTTTAAATAAAGTTCACTTATCCCCACATAACTTTTATTTATGTAAATATGAATTTGTATCAATGAGGTCAATTAAAAAGAAGTTATTCTGGCATATGTCTTAAGATAGGATAGAGCCAAGAATAAAAACTAATTGACTAGTTGAGATAGGTTATAAGTATTGCTACCAGGGCAGTTTAGGAACAAGTATACAGAGCGCACCAACCTGTAATGGCTCACCCTTCACTCTGTTTTGTCTTCCCTGTATTGTTTTTCTTCCGAAAGCATGTGACTACCTGGCATTTTATTTTATAAACATTTGTCTGCTGGATTGTTAATGTAAGGTCTATAAAGATGGGAACTTTGTATTATTCTGTACTGTGTCCTGACACTCTAAAACTAGAAAGACTTCCCTGGGGAAATATAACGGTTGCTCCATTAGTGATCTGGGAAGGAACAGACCCTGCTTCAAGGATTCACTAGGGCTTCCCTATGGCAAGTGTGGAGTGGAGATAATGGTACTAGAATTTTACATCAAGTAAGATGTTTATTAAATGCCTACTTTGTGCCACCGTGCCCGATTCTAATAACTGGGTATGATATACAACAGAAAAACAAACAACAGTAACAAAACCCAACCATAGACGAGGGCTTCTGCTGAAATAGAACAGATAAACTATGAAAAATGAATCCCCATATTATTGAAGTTGTACAGCACCATATTAAGTCATTAAATATTCATTTGCTGCCATCAATAACAGTTTTTATTCCACAGATGCAGAGGTTTATCTGGAGTCTATACAGGGTTGTAGGCTGAAACCATGAGACCTTAACCAAGATAGCCGGTGATGCCAGAGGTAAGAGCTGGGGATGGAAGAAACCTGTGCAAAAGCTGAAACCCCGAACACCACGAGGAAAGCTTGTAGAGAAGACAATAAAGAAAAAACACATTTAGAATCTAGATTCTGGGGAGAAGAAAAACACATTTAGAATCTAGATTCCGGGGAAAAGAGGTGAATATAAGCAATTTCAGATAAAATCCACTGGGAGGATTGGAAGAGTTTCTGAGCATAGTGCTGCGGTACACGAGTCAGGCTTCTCCAGGATTGTATTAATCGAGTATTTTTAAATTTTGCCTAATTTTCTTTTCAATTAGCTTTTTAGTAACTCATTCTTGCATCATTCTTTTAGTAGTTACATCATACTACAACATGTGGTATTTCCCTGACCTATCATAATTCTCTTAAATCACTTTCTGAAATATGCAAGAACTTTACAACGATTCAATTCATGCATTGCCTCTTGTCCTCGCCATTGGCCATATCCTCAAAACTCAGATGTCAGAGAGAGTCTCAGAAAGAGAAATGGGTTCCCTTTACCACCCCTATAAAATCTGACTTGTATGTTTCAATTTCCTGTTTGAACACTTGCCACTTTCATGGTTGATTGACCTTAAGAAAAATCCCTTTCTTCAGGGCAGACCTTAACTTCCAGCCAAGGGATATAACTCTACGTCATGTGTCAAAGTATAATTCCTTCAAGATAATTTACAATAAACTTAATATCCATTCAAGAGACATATAATATATGGAATTTGGTGGAGGTAATATTTTTTTCATATCCTTACTAAGAAAATGTCATTTATGAAAATCAAATATCTCAAAAGTAAGGCCAATGAAAACAGTTCTGAAAGCCTGATCTGGGAGCCAAAAGTATTCTAAGAAATAGAACTAAGCTATGGTTACCATTTTATGCAACTTTGCTATCCACTTGAATGATCCTTTTGAAGCAAAACCCTCATGCTTTCTTGTTTTAATTCTGTATTCTTTGTCTATAAGAACACCATTTAACATCTTCTTGCTAAACCACCAGAATAAAACTTTAGTCTTCCATTGTTTTTTGCTGTGAATGGTTTTCATGTGACCTTTAATTTACTTCCAGCTTTTAAGCATTCAAATATGTTTAATATTAATTGCATTGTTAAGTTCATCTGTATTTGATGTAATAATATGCTTTGATTCATGTCTTTCATCTTTTCGCGTTGTTGTAGTCATTTATTTCTGCTTAGCTTACAATTCTGTAGGACTTTGCACTATTGTATTTTTTACTTTTTTACTGAAGGATGAAATACATAAAGAAGCATAAAGTGATATGATCTTGGGTTTTCACCTCTGTTTCCCTGCACGTATTCACACACATACACACACAGAACGTGTCATGGCATAAGTTTCACTTGTAGAAAGATATAAAATTTGTAAGCTTCCCTTGTGCCCCTTCTCAGACTATAACTACCTCAAAATGAACCACCATTTTAATCTCTCATTTAATATGTAATGATTGTCTGGTTTATTTCTTTCAACATTTCCATGACATTAAAAAGCACTACTGTGTAAATCAGTAGTTCATTATTTTTTATGTAGTGCTCCATTGTATAGGTACCTCCATTTCCTTCCATTCTTTTGTTGAGCTTTAAGTTGTTTTCAGTTGTGGACTATTATAAGCAATTGATACAAACATTCATGTACAGTAATGTCTTTTTCTGGCCATTTATGCATTTTTCATTAGGATACAATCAATAATAAAATTGCTAACTCATGAGATAGATGTATTTTAGCTTTATGAGGTAAGTACCAAACTTTTCAATAGTACATATACTATTTTTATATTCGCGCCAACATTGGAACAGCTTTAGTTCCACATTTTTGCCAAAACTTTGTTTGTGTAATGGTATCTTATTGTCTTTTTAATTTTCATTTCCATTATTAGTTTTCTATTGTTACTGTTACAAATTATCATAAAATTAGTTGTTAAAAAAATCTACAAATCTGTTATCATACAGTTCTATGGGTTAGAAGTCTAATGTGGTCTCACCTGGTTAAAGTCAAGATATATACCGAGTTGTGTTCCTTTGGGAGTATGCAAGATATAGTCTACTTCCTTGTCTTTTCCATACTATAGAGATTACCTCCTTCCCAATTCCTGGCTCATGGCCCCCTCTTTCCATTTTCCAAGTGCAGGGTTGTGACTCTCTGTTCATCCTTCTTAGTCATGTCTCCTGCTCACCTACTTATCATTACCTCTTGAAGTTCTGTGTTTTCTTCTGGGCTCATTTACCTGCTGCCTGAAAATTTTCCCTTAATATTTCTTCTGCCATAGGTCTTTGCCTGATCTTTTGTTTGCCTAAAAATGTCTGTATTTTATTTTAATTTTCAAGAATATTTTTTGTTGACTGTAGAATCTGAGGCTAGTTACTTTTATTATCTTTCAAAGTTGTAATGCTGATGTTCCATATTCTAAGGCTTTCATGTTGTTTGTGGAAAATCAATAATCACTGTTACTATTGATCCTTTGGTGTTAATGTTTCTTTTTTCTCTTCACGCTTTTAACTTGTTGTCTTTTTCAATTGACTTTAGCAGTTTGACTATAATGTACCTAGAGATTGTTTTCCATGCAATTATCTTTCTTGAGTTTATGTAAAACTTCAGGATTCATGCATTGAACAGATGCCTTCCACTGAAAAATTCTCTGCAGTTATCCTTCTATTATTGTTTCTTCTTCATTTTCTTTCTTCTCTTCTTCTGGAATTCCAATTAAATGTGTGTCACATCATTTGGCTGAGTCCCACGTTATGTCTCTTATGCTCTGTTCTTTCCACCTTGTTCTCCATACCTCAAATTTGAATATTTTTTTACAACCTGTTAATATATTTGCTAATTCTATTTTCTCTTTCCTTTCATCCTTTAAACCCCTCCACTATTCTTAATTTCAGGTTTTATATTTTTCATTTCTACAGTGTTCATTTGTGTATTTTTTTAGATTTTAAATCTTTGTTGGAATGCTTAATATTTACATCTATTTTACATATCTCTTTTTCTCTATAACTAATATATCACAAAATGTATCATAGAAAATATGTTAGTCTTAATTCCTTGAAAGTATTTGACTATAATCCAATATCTGTATTACCCATGGGACAGTTTTATTTTATATTTTTCTCTTAATTATTAGCCATCTTTTCCTTTCTCTTCTGCCTTCCATAAATTTTAGTTAAAAATATAAGAATTACACAACCACAAACAATATTCAGTTGATTCACACAATAGTAAATTTTGACATCAAATTCTCATTTCTCTTTTAATACATATATACAGATGGTGACAAAAATATACATACATTTTAAGAAAGGAAATAAACTACAATAAATTTGTAATACTCAAGTTATGTTTCACTTCTGCAATTAGAAGACGTACTCAACATGACTCATATTCATCTTTTATTAGTGGTATGTATTGAATATTATAATTTAATATAGTTTTTTGCTTGTTTAAATTATGTAAACCATTTTGGGGACCCTCTGTGTGTTTATACATGTTGGGGTCCTGCCCTGGGTGCAGGATCCGCTAAGAACTGGTGGCAACCAACTAAAGAAATAGAAAGTTAGAAATGATGGCAAAGAAAGAGACATGAGACACAGAATAGAATTAAAGGTGTGAACTTTGGTCCCCATTCTTCCTGAAATACACACCGATATATTTGAAAGCAATGGTCTATAGATTTTAAAATTTAGACTGAAAATGTTTGCACCGTGATCAAGTGGGTTTTATCCCAGGAATTCAATATTGGTTCAACATACATAAATCCATAAATGTAATGTGCCACATAAATAAAATAAAAAGCAATGATTCTCTCAATTAATGTAGAAAAGGCTTTTGATAATATCCAGAATCTTTTCTTGATAAGAACACTTAAAGAAATATGGTTAGGTGGGAACATTTCTTAAACTTATGGAAGCCATCTGCAACAAATGGACAGCCAATATCATATTGAATGGAGTAAAATTGAAAGAATTTAAGTAAAATATGGAACTAGACAAGGATCCCCACTGTCACCACTGCTATTCAACATAGTGCTTGAAGTCCTAGCCATTGCAATTAAACAAAAGAAGGAGATGAAGTGTATTCAAATGGAGACAGAGGAGGTCAAACTCTCACTCTTTGCAGATGATGTGATCTTATACCTTGAAAACCCCATGGACTCAACTATAGTACTCTTAGAAGTGATCAATAAATATAGCAGTGTCGTGGGATGCAAAATCAATGCTCATAAATCAGTAACCTTCATATATGCCAACAACAGTCAAGCTGAAAATAAAATCAAACACTATTTCTTTTGCAGTAGTGGTGAAGAAGACTAAATACCTGGGAATATATTGAACAAAGGATGTGAAAGATTTCTATGAATAGAACTATGAAACTCTGAGAAAAGAAATAGATGTTAACAAGTAGAAGAATATACAATGCTCTTGGCTGAGAAGAATCAGCATTGTTATAATGTCCATATTATCCAAAGCAATCTACAGATTTAATGCAATCCCCATCAAAGTACCAATGTCATACTTCGAAGAACTTGAAAAAATAGTACTTCATTTCATATGGAACCAGAAGCCAACCCCCTCCCCCAATAACCAATACAATATTTAGAAATAGAAACAAATATGGAGGCTTCAGGTTATTCCACAAGTATAGAGAGATAGAAACATTGATCTATGGAATAGAATAGAGAATCTGGAGATTAACTCAGTTACATATTGTCATTTAATTATAGATAAGCCTAACAAAAGCATGCACTGGGGAAAAGAATCCCTATTTAATATACAGTGCTGGGAGAAATGGTTAGCCACATGTAGAAACTGAAACTGGACCTACATCACTAACCAGTGACAAAAACCGATTTGCAATGAATATGACAGCATTTTTGATAATTAGTTGATGTCCAGGGAATAGTGATCTAGAGTTCCATGGATAAACCTCATTTTTATAGCAGTGGATTGCATTCCAAGTGAATGTAGATTTTTATTGCCTCTGAGAATTTCAATATTCTTGAGCACACAATGGGAAAGAAAAAATAAATTTCAGGGTCTTTTTAGTTTTTTTAAATATATTTTAAATGCCTTATTTTAAAGTCTCAACAAACCCCTCTTTCTGTAGGTTGTACTTTTTGTCAGTGAATTATTAGCCATACTGCTGTTTTGATTCTTTTTAAGCAGCTTAAACCTTCCCTCAGTCTTAAGGCCATTAACTGGAAAAGGGTTCTTCAATAAGCTATTATTTGATCTCCATTGGAACGAGTTATAAGAAAAGGCCATATATATCCCCTCTCCCATTGACTTTGGCAAAGACATGGGCCTTTGGGAATATTTCAACATTGACACTTCTTGTTAACTGACTAAATAGGTCACCTGAGAGTGATAAATCTCTGACTGTCATGTGACAAGGGGTGATATTTATTCAGAAGTATGCATTTACAACTTTTCCATTTCCTCTTTTTCACCTCCTGCATAATGATCTGAATCTTGTCTTTGTACCTCAGAAATTTATTTCACCACTTTCCCATTCTCCTCTAAAGACAGTCTAAGTCCCAAGCTTTTGGTGACAGTAAGTAGAAAATGTAGGCAAAGAAAGATAAGAACAAAGATAAAGTTGGAAAGACTCTACGATTCTTTCATAAGATAGCTCCCAAGATTTTGCTTACTGCAAAGAGGAAATCAGAGCAAAGCACTGGACAGGTACAATAAACAAATCTACCAAAAACAAATCAATAAAAATTCACACGTTTTTTACTTTATCTATTAAAATAAGAAATAACTGAGACAGAGAGTGAGCAATAGATGTAAGGACTAGAAGAATAAGAAAGTAAGAGAAACAGAAAGAAATTGGGAGTTTTAAGAACTTTCATTCTGAGTTACGAATTAGATATCTTTTAATATTATTATGTAAGTTCATTTTAAGACCTTTTAAATAACAGTTTTTGGCAGCATGATTGTGTCTTTAATTGGGCCACAAAAATAAGCTGGAGCCACATGAGACTCTGTCTGGATTCCTCTAGGACTTGAGTGTGCCACTGCTGCTTTGCATGAAGCCAAAGTCGTGGCTCTATCTCTCTTGCTCTTCTTATTTCTTGACCTCCTGACAGAATGTGGCAGAATTCTCCATTCCCTCCTTCAGGAACATGGTCCTCTCTCAGATCCTATGACAATATTTTCTTCCAGGTATTTTTCTAAACCTCTGGCCGCTCTTCACCTGTGACCTTTTATTCCCCTCTCTCCACTACAGCAGGACCCAGATCTAAGTCTCCATTCTATTCTGTATTTCCTCCTATGGAATATTCTCTTTTTGTGATTTGATGTATCACAAAATGTATATCTGCAGTCCAGAATCAGATAATTCTGTGCTTGAAATTTTTTTGTGGATGTCAGGCTACAGTCTCAAAATTAAAATTCTAGAACTGAATTTCTGCTTTTACTCCCCAAAACCTCATTTATCATAATTAAACAAATGGCACTATCATTCATTTAGTTCTAAAATCTATACTCGTGAAAAATAATTGCTGTTCTTTTCAAAGCTTTTTCTTATGACTTGACGTTCATTTCTCTGATGATTAGGGACAATGAGTGTTTTTTCATGAGTTCGTTAGACATTCTTTTGTCTTCTTCAAAGAAAGTTCTGTTCATGTTTCTTGCCCAAAAGATTGTTTCCTTTTTTCTTATTGATTACTTTGAGTTCCCCATAGATTCTAATTGCCAGCTCTCTGTCAGGTTAATTCTAATTATTAGCCCTTTGTCAGATTCATAGGATGCAAATATCTTCTCCCATACTGAAGGCTATCTGTATGCTTTAATTTTTGTACCCTTATCTATCAAAAAGCTTTTTAGTTTGATCATGCCCCATTCATTTATTTTTGGTGTTGTCTTCATAAAATCTTTTCCCAGGCTAATATTGGTATGAGTTTTCCCCACACTTTCTTCTAAAATTTATATAGGTTCATGTCTTAAATTTAAATCTTTTATTCAGCAAGAGTCAATTTTTGTAAGTGGTTAGAGGTGTGGGTCCAGTTTCAGTCTTTTACATGTGGGTAACCAGTTCTTTTGGCACCATTTATTAAATAGGGATCCTTTCCCTCTGTGTATGCTTTTGTTTGGGTTTTAAAATATCACATGTCAATAAGTGGCTGTGTTTAGCTCTCTGTTCTCTATTCTATTCTATCAATCTATATTTCTATTTTTGTGCCAGTACCATCCTGTTTTGATCACTGTAGACTTGTCAACAAGAAAAGAGCAAGCAATCCAATTTATAAATTGGCAAGAGGTTTGAATAGAATCTTCTCTGAAGGAGACAGAAAAATGGTAATAAACTTATGAAAAAAAGCTTATCATCCCCAATCATCAGAGAAATGCAAATCAAAACCACCCTAAGATATCACTTATCCCCAGTGATAATAGCCCACATCACAAAATCTCAAAGCCAAAAATGATGGTGTGGATGTGGAGAGAAGCAATCACTTTTACCCTGCTGTGGGATTGGAAACTAATACAGTCTGCCTCTGTGGAAAGAAATATGGAGACTCATTCAAAGAGCTTAAAGTAAGCCTTCCTTTTAATACTGCAATTCCATTACTAGGTATCTACCCCGAGGGGAAAAATAATTTTACCATAAAGACATTGGCACTAGAATGTTCAACACAGCTTTATTCACAATCACCAAGACATCAACCCAAGTGCCATCAACTCATGAATGAATTAATAAACTGGTATGTGTATACTGTGGAATACTATTCAGCCATAAAGAAGATGGAGACTTTATATCTTTTGTGTTTACCTGGATGGAGTCGAAGAATATTTTTCTTAGTAAAGTATCACAAGAATGTAATACCAATTATCAAATGTATGCAATACTAATATGAAACCAATAGATAAACAACTACTATATAAACATGAGAGAAAAAACACAATTAAATTCAAGTGGGGGAGAGGGAAAAGGAGGAAAGGGCAGAGAGAGAAGTGAGGGGAACTGGTAAGCTCTCACCTACTGGGCACAATGTAAAGGTATACAGCACACCTCCCAGGTGAAGGACTCAACTATAACTTGAAATTTACCTAACAAATGCAAACACAGTAACCTAATAATTTGTGCCCTCATGTTAACATGACATTTTTTAAAAAGTAAGGGATAAAAATAAATAAAAGCTTTTTGTTCAAATAACTATAGTTAGGCAATTATATTGCTAGACATAGATAACTTAAAGATCTCCCTGTCATAGATTTGTCGTTATTACTCTTAGTAAAAGTAGCTTCCTTCTATTACTATTTCAGTAGTAGAGGTACCAGTCAATGTATTGGGCATTTACACCTCATTGGTTACTATCTTTTTCCCCATTGAATGGCAAACTAAAAAAGGACAGGGAATTTATTTTATTCTCTGAGCGAAGTGGTTTGCATAAGAAAGGCATTCAATAATTATGAGCTCAATGAAGAATTTTTGAAAACTAATTTCTTTCCTTTGGTCTACCTTTTGGGTATTTGTTTGTTCTTTAACTAATAGCCTTCTAAAATAAGTATTTCTTTAAAAGCATAGCTATTTTTATAGATCTAATTGATTACTCCTATAACTTCTATAACTACTACAACCACTAATTTAGTGTAAACTCTCTTCTAACTCCTACATGAAGTTCTCTTGTATGCTCTATGTTATTAGCTGAAATATTATTTCTATATCAATTTAATAACAATAAATAAATATATTGAAGCTTCAAGAGGTTAAAGTCATATCTTTCTAGGGCTGAATAAGGAAAATGTTGTTTCATAATGCATAAAGTTTTATAGTGTTTACCATTCCTGTATGTGAGCAAGCCAATAGTAAAGCAATTATCCTCGGATCATGGGGAAAGAACTTTCACATTTCTCTTGGTATGTTGTCTGTTGTTCCAACTGTATAACTTACCACTCCCTTTCAGAAAGGTCCAGCTCCAACAATCAAGAGCAATTAGTAACTGCCTCTAAATTTTTCCACCCATAATAACATGGATATGAATGAATTCACATGCTTATTGTGTAAGTCTCTTAATTCTGCCACTTACTCTGACTATCAAAAACTTAGTATTCTTCACAATGATTGATGCACCATTTGACATTCCCTACTTGACCCATTTTGGTAATGTACAAACATTGTCTTTTCATTTGAGTAAATGGTGTGGCCAACTACAAGGGATTCCTTTCATTGTCTGACACTTCAGGGTTTCCTTCTCATTTGATGACAGTAAACAGCAAATGTTAACCTAAAGTAAGTTTAGTTCGGCCCCAGCAGGCAGTTAATAGTCCCAATGCCCTTTAGATTGAGGAAAGTTTTATTTATATTTCTATCTTTTCTTATGATAAGTAGCACCTGGTTCAATCAAGCAGCTGCTATCATAGTTAAGAGAAAGCACAAGTTCAACAGAGCAATCTTGAGGAATTCCTGTAAATTAGGCAAAGAATATATAGAGTCACACTGCTAGATTAATTAAATGCCAAATATTATTTAATAAACATAAAAAATTAATACATAAAAATAACTTTTAAAAATGGCATTCACTTAGGCACTAAATGCGGAAAATGGTGGTTGATTCTTTTGATTTCAATGAAATAAGTTCATTCTCTGTTCCTCAATTTATCATTGATAAAGCAAGGAGAGGTAATGTTTCTTCTAACTGGAAGAAATCAAATTGGAAATCTCAAAAGTAATTAAATTATTTTTGTATTTTAAGAATTGTTATCCAATAGCTGGGCATTGTGGAGGGCGCCTGTAGTCCCAGCTACTCGGGAGGTTTAGGAAAGGGAGTCACCTAAGCCCAAGAGCTGGAGGTTGCTGTGAGCTGTGTGATGCCATGGCACTCTACCAAGAATGACAAAGTGAAACTCTGTCTTTACCAAAAAAAAAAAAAGAATTGTTATCCAAAACAGATACATCTGGTTGCTCACCACACACCACACAAAGATCCAATTTTTTAGAGAACAAGGATTGCCAGTAAGCAAAGGACTTTTAATGTGAAAGATATCTGTTGGGAGAAGGGGAGAAATAGTCTCAATTCTGTCTCCCCCACCAACCGAGATCCTGGGCTTTTCTTGACATCAGAAACCTTGTTCACAAATCTGTTGACTCTGCCATTTCTGGAAACCATTCAAAAACTTCAAATAGTTAAGGGAAGAGATTATAAAAATATATACAGGATCATTGATATTTGTTCACAGAGCTGATTACAGAATCAGGTAATGGTTTTGTTCATAGCTTGTGTAATAACTAATCTCTAGAGATGAAAAATATTGCCAGTATCATTTCCTCTACTGCCTTAGATCTCGACTGACTACTAACTCTTTTTTTTTTCTTTTCTTTTAACAATGACATGCATTTTTACCAAAATGAGACTGTGTGACTTTTTTTTTTTTTTTGCAGTTTTTGGCCGGGAGTGGGTTTAAACCCACTACCTCTAGTGTATGAGGCTGGCACTCTACTCCTTGAGCCACAGGTGCCACCTGAGACTATGTGACTTTTTTTCTTTTTTTTTTTTTTTGCAATTTTTGGCCGGGACTGGGTTTGAACCCTCCACCTCCAGCATATGGGGCTGGCGCCCTACTCATCGAGCCACAGGCGCTGCCCAGACTATGTGACTTTTAATCCAAGTCACAGAAAACCTTGAATCTTCTGCCTTACAGAACATTTGTTTGGGAAAATTTAGCCAACAATGTATAATAATTCTTATTACCCTAAAGCTGGTAAGCTGTGAGAGGAAGGCCAAGCTAACCACCCAGAGAGGTCAGTTGGAGAGAGACAAGTCTGGCCAGAGCTTCTCTCTTCCTTTGTCCCAGTACTGCTGCAGATAATGTACAGCCTTCAAGTAAGTCCAGCCCCACCCTCCAAATAAGTCAAACTCCATTGGACTCTAGTGAAGCCACCAAAGTGGGCCCAGTCAATCCTCAAAACCGTGAAAGATGCTAATAAATTGCTAGTTAAGCTTTTACATTTGGGATGTTCTATTATGCAAAAATAAATAACAGGAATTCCTTGATATTGATGTGAAATGACAGTTTTTAGAAATCACTTCTTTCAAATGGACATAAGTAAGTAAATAAATGGAAATTCATCTCTTCTTATCTCTAATATTATGCACATTTTGGATCAGAAGTACAGGCCACAACCCAGGACTGGCAATTGGTCTAATGAAGTAGGGGGCAGCCTTGCAGGTCTGGGCCCTTGCTGACCTGTGTGTTTGCACTTTAACTCCAGGTGGGTAATGTCAGATTGAATTTAATTGTAGGATACCCATTTGGTGCACTGTAAAATTGTCGGTGTGTGTCTAACCATCCCCCACACATTTTGGTGACCAGAAGTAAAGTATGCTATATGGAATGATACGTGTAAAAGAAGGAAACACAATTGGGTTTTCCCTATCTCTAAGGGTTCATAAATAATGCATAAAGACAAAACAACTAAAGTACTATAAAGCAGGAATTATAAAAGAAAAGCTATTGAATTTTTCACCCTGCTATTTTGCTAGAAAAAGAAGCATGTTCTCATGCTTTCTTCCTATCTAAAAGTTTGTGAGAGGTTATTTGATTCATAGCTGAGATATATATTTAAATAAATGTACCTGAATATCAGGAATGAGAAGTTCTCATTTACTATTTCTAAGAGGGCAGCTGGCTGTGGTATACAATAGTAGATAACATATTCCTTTTGCACATGTAGTCTTAAAAGAAAAATTCTCTCCTGTTCAGGAGAAATTTTCTTATAAAAAAACAATGAGAGACAGGAGAGAATTGAAAGTCCATAATACAATTGCATATTTCTTCTGATGAATTATAACTATGCATGAAAATTTTAGCACAATGAAAGACATCATGTGTGATAGAACAAAGTTTAAGACAAATTTCATTGAATTCAATTTAAAAAACATTTTTTAAAGAAATGTAATGAAATGGGTTACATTTTTATATTTGAATGATAATTATGTTCCAAAGATGTGCAAATTACTAAGTGGACAATATTATTTTTAATTCCATACAATTACTTCAAAAATCTTTCAGTCTCTATATTATTAGACTGATAGCATCTATTAACATATTAATATTGAATGTTATGGGTTGGCTTAAATTTGAAGACATAACTCAACATCCAATGAGTATTTCAATATGTGACAAATATTTTCATGAAAATCTGGTTGATGGTTGAGAAAATGCCAATTTTGAAATTAAGTGTGGTTTGTTGATTTTCAACAGTTGTTTTTCTTTTATTTACCTTGGTTTTGTACATCTAACATATGAATAGATGATGTGGACAAAAACACTAATTTTTTTCAGAAGTGGAAGTTTCACAAATTTATTTTTAAAGGATATGTTTAGAATTGTTAACATTTATATATTCACAAAGTAACATACCCAAAATGACAAATAGTAGTTCCTCATACAGACTGTTCAGAATTTACTTTAGAACAAGATTGGCTTTGAGGAAAACATGCTTTATTGCCACACCACAATTAATACCCTGGACCAACCACATTTAAAATTTGGTAGCTCAAGAAATACCCCCCAAACTAAAGCCAGTCAAACTATATCAAAGTACACAATAATTAACTTTGATAATCCCAAAGTAACTCTAGTTGTGAATCCCTGTATAAAGAGAGTAAATTCGTATTTCTGCTTATCTAAGAGAACACTGTAGGGCAGTGCCTGTGGCTCAAAGGAGTAGGGTGCCAGCCCCATATACTGGAGATGGTGGGTTCAAACCTGGCCCTGACCAAAAACTGCCAAAAAAAAAAAAAAAGAGAGAGAGAGAGAACTCTGTACACACTTGCAAAGTTGTTTCATTGTTATATGTAATAGATAGAGAAATTAGGCAACTACATTTTTTAGAATTTGCTCTAGAGTTATCAGAGAAGAAGTACTTCTGTTGACGCTGCAGAATTTTTAATCAAAACTACTAGTGTCCCTAAATATGTTTCTAAGGATTTTTTATTTATCCAGCTATCTTGGAAGTACTCTTTTACATAGTGACTGACTCATATTTATTCTGGTGTGCCATTATGAATGTTTTTGTGTCTCCAATGATACATGTAGGAATCTATCTTTATGCAATTTATAATTCTAGTAAGAGCTACTCTTGCAATAACAATAAAAAGACGTTAGGTAGAGTCATGCTCTTAATAAATCCTCTGAGTCTTCTAGATATTCTTGACTTAGTATAAATGTAGACTACTATACTATTAAGAGAAAAAAAAATCTCTCTTGTTACCTTGGAAGTCCAAGAAGCCTATTCTGTCTCACTGATGTGTTTTTTTCATGTAAACACATGATATCATTGAGAAGATCTAAACAAAATTTATATTAACAGATCTGTCAAACTCAGTTAAGGTACACAAAAATCCCTTTAAGACATCACAATATATTGAAAATTATCACTACCAAGTCAAATCTTTTGCATCTTCTATTGTAGGTTCTTCAACCATTTTGGGATGACTGTTAGCATCAAGAATTCCCTTCCTTTCGAATATTTTCCACAAAGAAATAACAGTTTTGAAACCCTAGCGCTGCCAAAAGAGATGGTACACTATAAGGTATGTGATAGGTGTATTCTGACTTAAAGGATTCAGAATTCTTCTTGCTTTCCAGTCTCTGTGTGCTTCAGATATTGCTGTTGTATGCCTGGAATGAATGATGTTACCAACGTTAGAAAAAAAGTTGCCAAAAAAATAAGTTCAGGGATGGCTGTAAAGACTGCTATGAAACTGTCTTCCATGAAAATGTCAAGTGTTGTAAGTAGTTTAATTTTCTTTAAGACATTATTTGTATGAAGTAAGCCATTAGCTTCTCAACAACTTCAACTTCTAGCATTAGTGGATAATCAGAGCACAAGCAGCACTTTGAATTCAAACAATGGTGCTAAGAAACCATCTTTGATCTTCTTACCATTTTCTTTTATAGTGATTACAATAGTACAGGACTTTTTGCCCTTCAGGGAAATTGAACGCAATATTCTTTGGGTCAATGTGAAAAATAGTCACAATTCTTTCCTGAAACATATAAGATTAAGACCCTAAAACGAAAATTTGGAATAATTTATAGCAATATACAAAACTCCCCAAAGTGCCACCAGAAAGCTTTCCGGGTCTGTCATTAGGACAGAAAAGACAATCTAAAAGTAATTTAATCATTTGTGGGTCTTTTGAAGTTAAATTTATGACCAGCACATTTAGTTTTTGTTCTAATTACAAATTTGCAAGTATAATAAGGGGACATTAATTACATAACAGAGTTATATTCTCTGTTCTAACATTACAATTTTGGGTATTATTTAATTAGCTATTTGATGGGAATATTCTTTAATGTTCTAAAAACTACATTAGATTAATCCATTTAAACTCCCTGCACTAGCACTAAATAGGGCAGCAGGAAAGTTCATGGGCTCTGACAAAGACAACCATGCTTCAAACCTCAGTTTTACCATTTTATAGCTGTGTGATCTCAAGTAATTACTGAAGTTCCATAAGCCTCAGTTTCCTTATTTGTAAAACAGGAATAACAAAATCCTATCTACCTGGTATATAGTATGAACACAAAAATTACAGCTCCCTGAGAATTTGAGGATCAGTTTGTAAAGGTAGTCTGGCAGACAAAGGGCTAGGGAATTGGGTCTGCTGATTGGCTGGGATGAACTCACAGGGTTGAGAAGCAGAAATTATCTTCTTTTACTAAGAGAGTTCCTGGGTAGAGGATTACAGGACTGGTTGAGTCAGTTCCCAAGTATCGCCACTGCTCCAGTTTATGTGAGTCAGTCCTTCCAATGCAGAGTCTGGTAACTATCTCAAAGACTAGCCTTGGATTTTAAATAATGATGTTATCTATAGATATGATTAGGAAAGTTACAAGTCTTATGACAATTAGGGATACATGATTTCTAAGTAAAAAGCAACTACAGGAAGGCAATTGATGAAACCATGGCTGGTTAACTTTTAGCAATGCCTGAACTTCCGTAGAAATCAGACTTTTATACCAGTTCTTGCCTTATGACTCTACATTACTTTAATATAGTCAGTTTCACAAGTCATATGATTGCAACAAAAAATAACTTTTTAAATTTATACTGCTGATTAAAGTTAACATTTGTGATAACATGATGTAATTGGTTTTACTTCTGCAGGTAAAGTTTCTTGGGTTAGGATTTATTTGATATCAAAATCCATGTAACACCGAGCCAATGGTAGAAATAGATTCTATTAATCCACATGAAGAAAGCCAACAATCCCATATATCAATGGGCAAGAGACCTGAATAGAACCTTCTCTAAAGAAGACAGACGAATGGCCAACAAACATATGAAAAAATGCTCAACATCTCTAATTATTAGAGAAATGCAAATCAAAACCACCCTGAGATACCATCTAACTCCAGTGAGAATGGCCCACATCACAAAATCTCAAAACTGCAGATGCTGGCGTGGATGTGGAGAGAAGGGTACACTTTTACACTGCTGGTGGGACTGCAAACTGATACAACC
>CAUYRH010139949.1:0-11015 GCA_963574655.1 Perodicticus potto
AAAAGCAGGGTGAAGTATATAAATCGTGATAATGAGAAGACGAACAAACATTTTAATATTAATTATCTAAATACAGTGTTTACCTCCATGCCTCATGTTTTTTTAATTATGGTTCTCATTCAAGAAGCCAAATTTGGCAGCATCCATAGCTCAGTGGTTACAGCACCGGCCACATACACTAAGGCTTGTGGGTTCGAACTCGGCCCAGCCCACCTAAAACAACAATGACAACTGCAACAACAACAACAACAAAAATGGCCAGGCGTTGTGGCGGGCGCCTGTAGTCCCAGCTACTTGGGAGGCTGAGGCAAGAGAATCACTTAAGCACAAAAGTTTGAGGTTGCTGTGAGCTGTGACAGCACAGCATTCTACCCAGGATGACAGCTTGAGACTCTTGTCTCAGAAAAAAACAAAACAACGAAGCCAAATTTGGTGAAATAAGATTACATTGTCTCTTACATCTTCAAATCCCTTCCTGGTTCTTTAGCAAACAGTATCTACATTCTCAATGGTTTGATCTCCTTATTGGTAAACTATTTAGAATAAATCTATAGACCAAGCAGAAAAAACTTAAAAACTTAGAGAAAACAATTCAAATGCTATAAATGTGGATAATTAAAAGTCACATAGTGGGTGGAGGAGGGAGGCAGAAAATTTGGGACAGGTGGTGAGCATTGTAGATGTGCTAATTCTGTCATTGAACACACAGACTCAACAGTCTAGGGTTAACTGGTTAAGAAAAAAAAACAGAAATTTAATCCTATCACGTACTGATGCAAGGTAGCCAAGAAAGAAAAACTAAAAAATAAGTATATGACTGGCTGAGAGAGTGGCAGTTTAGGAGGGTGTGGCAGGAGTAAGAAGAAAGTCTTCTCATGAGCTAAATCTCTCTCAAAGTAGGACATTCACTTAACTTGATAAATCAAGAAATGTAGATTGTCACATAACAGAAAAAATTCTTCAAGACAAGATGAGGCGTTCATTCATTTTGAAATATTTTTCAGTTCAAAAATCATAAAATTAAATTTAAGCTTCGGTTATTTCAAAATGTTAACGCTTATGCCAAAATTCTGAAGAGTAAATGATACCCCATAACCTGCCTCTTTAATTGCTGTCAGTGTTCCTTAGAAACTCATCGGAGACAGCCCAGGGGTGCTCAGAGCACCTAAGTCTTTGCTGTTTATAGCAAAGAAATCATGCTCGCAAATCAACTAAACACTCAATTCATGATGTAGGGAGGGAAACCTAAGAAAGAGAAGCAGAAGAAAAGCAAGAGAAAAGGAATAATGTCCTGATGATTTTTTTTAATAAATGGATAATAAAAGAAATACAATAGACATAAGAAATAATCCAAATATAATTAATACACGAAACAAATATAACTCCATCAGGTTGGTTTACCTTGGTTTGTTTAATAAAACAAAAACACTGATATACATAATTAAGCATAATAAATGGAGCATAACCCCTTTTTGGCCAAAGATGCCATCTTCCAGTAATTCAAAAAACTGAGAAACACAGAGAAAGAGCAGAGGCACCCAATACGTGTTCTCTCGGACTTTCAGAAAACAAAGAGTTGTTCCTTTGGCCACAGAGGCACAAATCTATAAGAAAGGTGATGCTGTGTGGCTCGACGCCTGTGGCTCAATGGGCTAAGGCGCCAGCCACTTATACCTGAGCTAGCGGGTTCGAATCCAGCCCGGGCCGCCAAACAACAATGACAGCTGCAACCAAAAAATAGCCGGGCGTTGTGGCGGGCGCCTGTAGTCCCAGCTACTTGGGAGGCGGAGGCAGGAGACTCGCTTGAGCGCAGGAGTTGGAGGTTGCTGTGAGCTGGGATGCCACAGCACTCTATCCAGGGTGACAGCTTGAAGCTCTGTCTCAAAAAAAAAAAAGAAAGAAAGAAAGAAAAGAAAGGTGATGCTGTGGACATCAAGGGAATGGGTACTGTTCAGAAAAGCAAGCCACACATGTTGCCATGGAAACCCTGGAAGAGTCTACAGTGTCACCCGGCATGTTTTGGTGTTATCGTAAACAATTTAAGGGCAAGATTCTTGCCAAGAGAACTAATGTCGGTATGGAGCATATTAAGCACTCTGCGATTCGACAGAGCTTCCTGAAACGTGTGAGGGAAAATGACCCCCAAAAGAAGGAAGCCAAAGATAAAGGAGCCCGGGTTCAAGTAAACCGCCAGCCTGCTCTACCCACATAAGTCCTCTTGTAAGAACCCATGAAAAAGAGCCTGAGTGGCTGGAACCTGTTCCCTGTGAATTCATGGCATAATAGGTGTAAAAAATAAGAGGGTACTATTAAAAAAAAAAAAAAGAAAGAAACAAAAGAAAAGAAAACTAAATAGAACAGATTAAATTGTATTTTTAATTATAGCAAGTAGACCCTGAGTCTGTGTTTAAATCGCTTCAGGTCCTTCCTGTAATACGGGACCTGATAAGCTGGGCCCGGACATACAAATAACTCGAAGATGGCGCAACAGTTATGGAGTACCATTTGGGTAACAAGCAGGGCCAGTTATGTGTAAAGAGAAAAACAGGATACTTCAGTAACAGAGAAGGCAGATAACGAGGTTTCCAGAAATGAGCGATCAGCAAACCAGGCCTGCACGACCTCAGGCAGAATCACCACCCAGCGGTCCTTCCTCAACTACAGTCTTTCAGTCTGTTGGTTAAGAAGGGAGTGGGCGCCCACAGTTTGTCAACAAGAAAGCAGGTTGATAGGAAGGACGGAAGGGGCGACAAGGAAAGGGCAAGCACAGACGCAGAAGGAAATAGAAGAAACCCGCTTCCAGTTACTCTGAGGAGACATCCTGACAGCCAGATTGCATCTTAGGACGGGTAAGGACTTGAGAGATCATTTTCTGAATCCCCCTCCTTTTTCCCTTGAAGAGCCTGTGTTCCCACACATGAGACAAGGAATCTCACACTCCTGGGAAGAAACTCCAGACTCCAGATTTACAGCACAGTTACCACTTCATTTTAGGGTCTTATTTATTCCAGCCAACAAGGCAGGGTAACAGTCTGTGACTTTTCACCAGTTTTTATTGATGTAAAATAGTTTTTATTTTTCTAATGTAGCAATTGAGCCACACCTACATTACAATGGAGTGGGAGGAAAAAAGAAAAAAAAAATTTTTTTTAATTTATCTCTAAAATCTACTTTGCCCAATTTCTACATGGCTGTTCCTACTGAACCCATTGCACTCCGGCACCTAAACAGAAGTCAGCAACGTGCGGTCCCACCGGAACAAGGCGGCCCATCTATCCTGACTCTTACTCAAATGCATAAATCATGAAGTCCCCTGTAACAGAACGTCTTTGACTTTCGATACAAGAGCAAACTCTTCAATACGTTTAAGGCTCTCTGTAATATTTCTTGCATCCCAGTCTCCAGGCCGTCAGGAGCACTTAAGGACAAAACTTGCTGGCATTGTTCTGCAGTTCAATTATGCTGGAAGTGGGAAGTGGTTCTGGGATTCTGAATAGCGTCTTGATGAAAATATTGGCTAGGAAAAAGACTGTGCCCTCATGCCTAACCAGCACATCTGGCAGGAAAGGATTGTCACTTTATTTTTCATTCCACAAACAATTAAAAAACTAATTTGCAGTTTGGGACAAACAGAAACCTGAAACAGCAGTTGGCTGATGGAAACCTCTTCAGTGAAAACGTCACCCTGACTAAATCATCTTGGAAGACTTTTTTTGGTTAAAAGCTTTATTAATTAAGCAACTGTGAGTTTTCCTGGCTCAAACTGATATTCATCTTTGTGCTAAATAATCTTACATAAATGGGGGTGGGAAGAAAGAGAGAAATATTTGAAAGACATGATGGATGGGACTGCAAACTAATACAGCCTCTTTGGAAGGAAGTAGGAAGGATTCTCAAAGAACTCACATTAGACCTCCCATTTGATCCTGCGATCCCACTGCTAGGCATCTACCCAGAAGTAAAGTGAAGGGTGGGCAACCGGCTGAGTTGCAACACCAGATATTGCCAGACAGACACTTACACTAATTCTGAGACATTTTTGCAATTATCAGTCTAGGGAGAGCAGTGACAAGATCTGTACACCACGCTCTGCACGGCTCCTAACTCCTCTGCAGACATTACTAGCCGATTACAGCACTCTCTTCTTCCTGAGGTGTGACTCAGCCTTATCACAGTGTTCTTGTGAGTTAGTCCCTTATCTTCCATGATGCCTTCCTCAAAAATTAGCAGCTAGTAATTGCACTCAGCCCAAATACTTACAACTGCAAAAGTGTGCAGTGGAGAACAAATACAGAACTACAAAAATGTCTTCAAAATTCCTATAAGGATTGTCAGAGGTACATTTCAAACTCGGGTGTCCTGTAAAAAGCACACAATTGCATACTGCTTTATTTTATAATCTTCAAAGAGCTTTCACATACAGATTTTTTTAATCTGACTTGTAATCCTATGTGGCTGAGGAAAAAAAATTAAATAAAAGCAAGAAACAACCAGAAGATAAGAAATTGAGGCTTCGGTGCTTCTGCTTTGATGACTGAAAGTGCTAATCTGCACAGAGGGCTTGTTAGTCTCCCTCTTAGCAGTTTTTTCCTCATCTGAACAGTCTTTTCAGCTCCCTGTATTATGCAGGACTGATGCATTCCTGGTGGCTTGTCTTTGCGTTTCTAACTCTGCGTTTCTGGAGCTAAGAATAAAATTAAAATCACAATTGTTCATGATCAGGAGCCAATTATTTGATCTTAGACAAAAAGCAGTCATTGAAATAATATGTTTGAAAACATTCTGCTTCCATGACGGGCACTGCAGCTCACATCTGTAATCCCAGAACTCTAGGAGCCCAAGGCGGGTGGATCCCCTGCGCTCAAGAGTTCAAGACCAACCTAAGCAAGAGTCCGATCCCTTTTCTAAAAATAGCCTGGCATTGTGGCAGGCATCTGTAGTCCCAGCTACTCAGGAGACTGAGGCAAGAGGATCACTTGAGCCCAGGAGTCTGAGGTTGCTGGGAGCTGTGAGGCCATGGCAAGAGCAACGGAGTAAGGCTTTGTCTCAAAAAAAGAAAGAAAGAAAAAAGGAAAGACTTCTACATTTATGATAAAAATAGATCAGAATACATTTTCTAGATCAAATACATTTCAATGCAAGTAATCCTAATTATAGCTAATTAAACCAAGCCATGGCTACCACGGGTTGACATCAAAGACATCTTTGTCCTCTAGTACAACTTCAGCTCCCCCCTAAGTCACCTAATACAGAGAACATATGCCAATTAATCCAAATTATAATTTGGATTTTGGTTGCTACAGTAAACTTGCTATTCATATCTATGACTGTACTATCTTTTATTATGATGGCTCTAATTATACAAACTTCCAAAGAGAAATAAAAGCTTTGACTCAGCATAAACAAAAGCCTAGTATACAAAAACCCCACAAATTCAATCAAAATAATTTTCTCTCATTTTCAGATGGGCCTTACCCGGGGTACATATTTTCTTACACTGTTACAAAAGTCTTCTCCAAGGATTCTTTTTATTACTGTGAATTATTGGCAGCAAAAGTGCTAACGCAGAAAATCCAGCTTATAGAAATGCTAGTTATGTTAAATAAATTGATCTTACTCCACTCAAAGTGTGTGCCCTATTTTTCTGTCTTTCAGTTTAGCATTTCTGTCTCAGATTTACCAGGTGGATGACAAAGTTGGAAACAAAGTTTCTGGGGAAAGTTTCCCTAGCTATCATTGTGTGTTTAATTCCCAGCTTGTTGGAGAGACGGAAACTCAGAGTTGAGAGGAGGCTGAAGCCATGCTATCATCCCATCATCTCATCGTTAGCAAAACCAATACCACAGTGTTTCCTTTTGGACCTGATTTGACAGAGGAGAGGGAAATGCAGCCAGAGGTGTGAGCATCCCTGCTGACCTCTGGCAACTGTACCTTACCTAGCCCCTCAAAATGCCCCACAACTCTAAATGCTACTCAAGAACTGAACTGCTTTCCAACAACTTGTTAACTGATACGAAACTAAAGAAAGAAACAGGCATTTATGTTTTGTTTTTCTTTAATTTCAGATTAATGCGAGAGTACAATTAGGTTACAATGTTTGCATAGGTGAAGTCCCTGTTGTAAAAAAGTGTTTTTATTCATGAAAGTGGATACTCATTCAGTAAACACCATAAAAATTTAACTGTACTGTTTTCATCATCAATCTGAGAGTTGATCTGGGGAATTAATTCCCTAGCAAGATGAATAAAACATTATTTTCCAAGATTTATTTATTTAGCTAAGTTCTTTAAAATACCTTGTGGCAACAAACTTTATGTAGCAGCAAAACTGAAGAATAAATAGAGTTGGTAAAAGCCTACTGGTCAGTCAAGAGTTAGGAATTCTATGTGGATGAGGCTTAGACTTTTGGCCATTCAGGGAAAATCCTTTAACATTTCTAAATTTCTGGGTTTTTATCTATAGATGGAAATTATATTCCTCCCCCTTACGTGCTAAACTCTAACACATACTGACCATCAGTGGTAATCAGTAGGAACAAAGAGAAGAGAACAGGGTCGCAACAATATCAAAATGATGTTTTAAATAACAAAATGATTCCAGCTTCAATTTTATCCCATTAGAAATTTGTCTAACAGTAGATACCTATAAAAGCTACAGGCTCAAAAGATGGCATTCCTATTAACAAGCAAGCCTGGCCTGTGGCAGGGGGGGAGGAGAAGGGTTTAGCGAGAGACAGTAAGGTAAAAAGTGAAGTGGACAAAAAAAATCAATGGTTTGTTAGTTTGTCTATTGAGTTGTGTTGTGGTGCAAGAAGGAGCCGCAACACAGGACTGAGAATTCCCCCAAAGGGGACTTTCCCCATCCAGGTCTGGAGGCAGAGGGAGAAATGGTGCCAAGAAATCAACACAGAGTTTTTTTGTGAAAAAGTCTGCCAAGACCTGGGAGAAATGGACCCCATACCAATCTATAGTCAGGTAGACAGGCGCCACCCTGAACTGAATTCCCAAGAGGTTTTATTAAGATTTTAGGGCTGTGTTTCTAGAATGAAGTCATAGTCTCATGATTCAGTCATGTGGGGTGGTCTTTTGTAAAAAAGGTCATCAGGGTGAAGGCACTAAATCCACTGAATTGGAGAACAATGCTCAAGGGCAGAACTAAGCAGGTAACAGCAACATCCCCTTAGGGGATGGGAGAGGAACCCTTGGGTTACAGCCTAGATTGTCTAGGCCCAAGGGTAATTTTTAATCCTCTTCTAACTCTGCTGATATCCTGTCTCCACTAAACTGCTGAATATTATTCAGAAGTCCCCAAATGGGGGGTGGGGGGTGTTGTCAGCTGAGTCCTGGGGCCATTCCCACAGGAGTCCTCTGGAATGTCCACTTACATTATATTTTTCTACCCACAATTTTGATAAAATACCATGCAGTCAATTCAAAGTTCCTTAACTTCGAATGTATAATGCACTTGTTTGCTCTTACCCAACTCAAAATTCAAGTGACCACCTCACATAAATAATTCAAGTGACCACCTCACATAAATAAAGGGGACATATTACTGAGAATGAAGCTGGAGTGAGAACAGTTTGTTTGAACAGCCTGATTTTGTGTGCCCTGCAGGCCTGAGTCAAGTCCCACAGTCATCAGACCTGAATAGGTTGTGAGGGTTGGAAGGTCACACTTAGGGTTGACAACCTCATAGTGCCCAGAGGATTTTCTGATGACTCGCTGATGTAAACAGTCCTGGATAATAGTTTCTCCTCTTTGAACTTTGATTCTTTTTTTTTTTTTTTAATTGAAAGAAAACAGCAAATGTAGGCTGGGCACCCATAGCTCAGTGAATAGGGCACTGGTCACATACACCAAGGCTGGTGGGTTCAAGACAGGCCCAGACCTGCTAAACAACAATGACAGCTGTAACAAAGAAATAGCCAGGTATTGTGGCAGACATCTGTATTCCAAGCTACTTGGGAAGCTGAGGCAAGAGAATCACTTAAGCCCAAGAGTTTGAGGTTGCTGTGAGCTGTGATACCACAGCACTCTACTGAGGGTGACATAGTGAGACTCTATCTCAAAAGAAAACAGCAAATGTGGGAACTTTACCCTAGAAGTGAGAACAATGTAACCTAAATATTGTACCTCACATTAATTTGAATAAGGTTAAAAAAAAAAAAAGAAAATAGCATTTGGATAAAACATCTCACTATGTACAATCTAATTTGTCCAGAACAGTTGCTGGGCTCCAAGTCTTTTTTATTTCAAATTAATATGAGGGTACAAACAATTAGGTTACAAATTTGAGTTTGTTAGGTAAGGTCTCTGTTCTAGTCGTGCCCCTCACCCAGGAGGTGTGCCATATACACTTACATTGTGCCCATTAGGTGAGAGCACACCAATCCTCACCCTTTCCCCCTCTCTCTCTGTCTCTTCCCCCCAGCTTGAGTTTAATTGTGTTTTTTTCTCTTGTGTGGTTTATATTGTTTGTCTACTGGGTTCATTAAGTACATTGGATACTTGTTTTTCCCTTCTTATTATACTTTATTTAAGAGAATGTTCTCCAACTCTATCAAGGTTAATACAAAGTTGTAGAGTCTCCATCTTTCTTATGACTGAATAGTATTCCATGGCATACATATACCACAGTTTATTGATCTATTCATGTGTTGATGGGCACTTGAGTTTATTCCACATCTTTGCAATTGCAAATTGAGCTGCAATAAACATTTTAGTGTAAATGTCCTTGTGGTAAAATAATTTTTTCTTCTGGATAGATGCCTAGTGATGGGATTGCAGAAACAAATGGAAGGTCTATTTTGAGTTCTTTGAGGATTCTCCATACTTCTTCCAGGACTCCAGGTCTTCATCCAATGCCCAGGTAGGCAGTGAATAGTCCTCTATATCCAGACCCCAGAATCTCCCTGAGATACAGATGAACCAAAATGGACTGTCTACTGCTTCACGGAACACTGTCATGACCAAACTCAGTGGTTTAATTTGATAAGAAAACAATGATTCTCAGTGCTCAGTCAGCTGCCAGAACACATGGCTAACTCCAACCCCGTCACGTCACCCTGAGAGAGCCTTTGAAGTTAAAGGAGCCATCGTGACCCCTCCTCTAACTGAGATTCCCCATGTCCTCTCTGACCCTGCAGCCTATGCTGAATGATCTCCTTTCCTTTCTGCTCTTGCTCTTTGGATGTGGCTTCAAGCCATAAAGATGATGGAATTTGGGGAGAGTGGGGAGGGCAAGTGGTGGCAGGGTATTTGGCGGGATCTCACCTACTATACACAATGCAAGGGAACCTTTCAAAACAACTAAGAGTATATTATAAATGTCTTACCACAAAAATAAATAAATGAGGTGATGGTTATGTTAATTAGTTTGATTTAAGCATTCCACATTGTATATAAAATCATAGCATTGTACCCCATAAATGTATACAGTTATGATTTAATAAAAATTAAGAAAAAGGATAGTATTAAATCCTAAAAAAAAAAATTATTATTATTTTTGTACATCATCTAGTAGAATATAAAGTTGTAGGAGAACCAAATAGAAAGTGAACATTGTGCTAAGGGGCAGCCATTAGTGGCACAGCCCTGAAGTCAAAATCTGGCATTTTGAATGCTAACCCAGTTTACTAGTTTTACATTGGACAAACTAGTTAGCCTCCTGCATCTCATTTTCTTCATCTGTAAAACAGACCTAAATAAATAAGAAGTAAGATGATTGTTGAGGTCATTCCATGTAATGTTCGACATGAAAGGCACTCCATAAATATTAGGTCTTACAACATTATCATTATAGAAACATGCAATATTGAGCAAAAAGACAAAAGATTCTTGAGTGTAAAATCTAAACAAAGCTTGAAATATTTATACAGAAGAATTCTGAGTATAAATTCTTAGCTACAGAAAAAGACAAACATTTATTAGGCACATATTGTTTTCCAAACTTTGTATTAGTCACTTGTATGCAGTCTTATCCATTCTCAAAACAACCCTTCACATTAAATGTCACAAGCATTGTGACTCCACAGGAAAGAAAAGAAATGGAAGAGACTTGATGACACTTTCACAGGATTACCCAGCTTATTGGAAGCAACGAGGAGATTCTACCACAGGTAGATTCAACTTCCAAATTCATGTGATTTCATCAAACTAGAACACTGCATATATATATATATATATATATACACACACACACACACACACACACACACACACACACACACACACATATATATATACACATCCATACATATATAATAGCAGAAAGTGCTCACTGAATATATATTCACCACAAACTGTGTCAGCTCAGATAAGTCCACATTACTGGGATAAAGACAGATCACTTCAAATTATTATGAAGCTCCATGAATGGACTGTGTCCATTCATTGATACATTCATTCACTTTTGCCCCAGCAGAGGGGACTGTGTTCATTCGTTTCCTGGCCAAGGAACCCATACACCTATATATACCCCGAGACTAAAAGCCTAAAGGGGGAGACGGGGAAAGACCAGGAGAGAAACGGAGAGAGCTTTTCTCTCCCCACTTGAGTTCTGTCTCTCTACCAGGAGCTTTAGTGTGTTCTGTATTCTTTTCTGTAAATAAATTCTGTTTTACCACTGGGGAAAAAAAAAAAGAAAATGCCATGAAGGCTATGTTAAACAGTTTGATGGAAACATTTCAGATTGTATATGAAACCAGCACATTGTACCCCTTGATTGCACTAATGTACGCAGCTGTGATTTAATTAAAAAAAAAAGAAAGAAAGAAAAGAAAAGAAATGTGATTATCTCTAGGATCCCGTTCCTGCTGCCTTATCGGCAGCGTTAAACTTACTAGGGGAGAAGCTTGTTCATATTTTGGTTTACTTTGCCAATCACTGGCTCCTAAACTCCAATACTGTTTCAGTAATTTCTCCTTTTTTTTTTGAGAAAAAGCCTCAAGCTGTCACCCTGGGTAGAGTGCTGTGGCATCACAGTTCACAGCAGCCTCCAACTCCTGGGCATAA
>CAUYRH010139950.1:0-20881 GCA_963574655.1 Perodicticus potto
AGCCCAGGAATTGGAGGTTGCTGTGAGCTGTGATGCCACAGCACTCTATCCAGGGTGACAGCTTGAGGCTCTGTCTCAAAAAAAAAAAAAAAAAAAGTACCATCTCCAGATACTATCACATTGGGGGTTAAGGTTTCAACATATAAATATTTTTAGGGGGGAAGGACACAAATATTCAGCCCTTAACAGCTGTTCTGAGAACTAAATGGATGAAAATATGTTAAGCACTTACAGCAATGATTGTACATGGTAAAAGTAGACAGACCTCCCTGGTACAGAGTGAAATTAGCCAAATTACCCAACAGCTTATAAGCAAAGCCCCTGTGGATGCACAAAGGAAAGAATTCCCGTTTCTTAGATGTGTACTACATGCCAGATGGCTGTAGTTTACGTGTGTGATCATCACCTGACACTCTGTGGTATGTGTGCTATTAACTCTTTTATGGGTGAGAAAGCAGAGGTTCAGAGAGGCAAAGGGACTCATCCAAGGTCACCCAGGCAACCGACCATGCAGCTGGATGTGAACCCAGGTGTGCCTGCCTTTCAGGTCCATATTCAGCTCTGGGGGACAGCTTCAAGGGTGAGATAATCCTTGAGATGATTCTTACAACTGAGTAGGATTCTTAAGGAGTAGAAATGTCCATAGTCCTCATTTTGGCCTTTGATGTTCAGTGTTGTGTTTTTAGTTCATTGCTTTACCATTTGTCATCAGGGGCTGTCTGGTGTATTATAGGATGTGTAACAGCATTCTTGGTCTTACACACTAGATGCCAATGGCATTCTCCCCACCCCACCCCCAGGATACGACAATCCTAAAATATCTCCAGATTTTCTTCCTTTTGCAAGGCAGAATCAGTCACACTTGAGAACCACTCAACCACGTGTGTGTATACGTGGCCTCAGAGAGCAGATGTCAGCAGCATGAAGCAGGAACATACTGTGCCTTTTTGCTTTCTCCAAATTCACTAATAACCCAATAGTAGAAGCAGCAACTGTTCCACGAAGTACCTGTTGAAATGAATTAGGTTATCATCATGGCCATCTTATTCCTTCTAAGTATCTCCTATTTGTCCTTCAGCTCTCACCTCAGAAGTCACCTCTGTAGGAATGCTTTCCCCAACTCTAGACTGGCCAAGTCCTCATTTATCACCTTCAGTGAAGAATTGCTACTGACTGTCTGTATCATCTATTTAGTTCCTCAAGCACCCTGGCAAGGTAGTAGAGAAACATGCTGTAAGCCCTATGCTGTGTTTTAATCAGGGAAACTAAGGCTCTGAGAGCTGATGCAGTGTGATCATGATCATGCAGCGAATAAGTGGCAGGCTAAAATCCTGGTCACGTGGCAGTAGATCAGTCCCCTAGAGGGGCGAACAGCGGATGCTGGGCAGAGCATTAAGTTGGCTAGCATTTGGGGCAGGGTGCCTGTCAAGAAGAAACTGAATTTGAGGAGGGAACTTGGTCAGAAATTGGGACCAATATGGCAGAAGTAGGAGAGGACAGTGTGAGCAGGGGTACCTCAAGAACATACTGGACACCAGTCTACAGCACAAGAGCAACCCAGGATGAAGTGCTATGCCCCATGGATAAGCTGACTGATGGATCTAAGGACACCTATGAACTTCTGGCCTTGGCCCAGGTTTGAGGGGTGCTGAGCTGATGGTAGAGGAAGGGAGAGTCTGAGTGACGTAGAGTTCACCCATCAGATGGGCCCCTGTGGGTTGGTTTCCTAGTGTGCTCATTCACTGGCCTCTCTTAAGCAGATATGAGCCATTCATTTAGTTACCAACATTGGTGATTGGTATCTACTGTCATGCCAGGTCCTATGACAGGCACAGAAGATATGAAGGTACACACACAGAGATGGTCCCTATCGCTCAACTCTAATCTAACTATCACACAAATAAATGTTTAACTACAAACTGTAATAGGTGGTGGAAAAGAAAGGTACAGCATACCATGAGGACATAAAACAGAAGGGTATCACCTAGTTTTAGTGTTGGGGAAGTTTCCCCCAGAGGTGATGATTGATTTGATCTCAGGGAAGTGACTGAGGGATGATAACATCAGAGAGTGTGTTGCAGGTGGTAGCAGATGACTCCAGACTAAGGAAAGCAGTGTGAAGACTGAGACAGAGCCATTGAAGAGTGAAGCTGGAGAATGCAGGGACATAGACACACAGTTAAGGTCAAAGAGATTAGAAACAAAGAAAATGAGGCTGATGCTCCATCCAATGTTGTAGATGGTGGCCATAACCACTCCCAAAAGGACAAAAATAATGGACTACCTCAAAAATAGAGGTAGCTTGGCTTTGTGGGCAGGACCTCCCATCCTAGAGAAATCTTTGGGGTTGTCAGACCAGAGTTTGACCTGAGAAGTTCCAGAAATTCAGTTTTTCCAGTCAATCAGATTCAGGGTATTGACTAACATTGGCCCAGGTCACAAAAACAGATGTATAAATCAAAATATTTTTGTATAATTTTGCCAGAAGAAAAGCAACTGCCTCGCAAATTGAAATATTTGGGTCTACTGGTCAATGCATTCTTTTCCCTATAAAGCAATCTTAGGGGAATGCAAATGATGGTCAGAAGGGTAATGAGTGAGTAGAAAATTGGAACAAGGGCTACTGGTCAAATAATCCAGCCGTGATGGTTTGGTATGTCATGCTCCACCAGAGTTAACCACATTTCTGAACCCTGAGTCAGAACAGGGCTTGACAAAAAATTCTAACCTGATCTTTGAGTGTTATTCATTCAATCAGCCATCTTTATTGAGCCTTTACTATTAAGTATAAATACTTAAATAATATTTGGGGGCAGTGCCTGTGGCTCAGTGAGTAGGCCGCCAGCCCCACATAACAAGGGTTCAAACCCGGCCCTGGCCAAACTGCAACAAAAAAATAGCTGAGCATTATGGTGGGCGCCTGTATTCCCAGCTACTCGGGAGGCTGAGGCAAGAGAATCGCCTAAGCCCAGGAGTTGGAGGTTGCTGTGAGCTGTGTGATGCCACAGCACTCTACTGAGGGTGATAAAGTGAGACTCTGCTCTCTACAAAAAAAAAAAAAAATAATATTTTGTTACATATTGAATAAGCCACCATTATTTAAAAGAATAAAATAACATGGAAAGGAATGCAATGTTTAGCAAAAATAAATACTTAATTTAATATCTTTGTCATCATTTTTTACATATTTATCTGTCTGGGCTGATGTTTGATTTTCTACTAACACTTATTTTCTGCTATTACTGTTCTCTCAATTATTTGGTTTTTCTCTTAATCAAAAAAAAAGGATCTCTTTAAAATTCTTTGAGCAATTTACTTGAGTTTCAAAGTGCTATTTATAGCTTCATTCATTACGGAAGACGTTTTCAATTCCTCAACACTACTCATCAGACCTAGAAGCAGTGACAATTCAGTGGCAATGAGCATCCCTAGCACCAGATGTGGTTTTTAAATACCATTTCTTATAAAAAAAAAAAAAAAAAACAAGGATCTTGAAGAAACAACTGATTCACGATTTTGAGCATGAATTGTTAAGCTAAGGCTAGAACGTATTATTATACCTGCAAGCAGCAACAACAAAAACGCCTGGAATCACGGGGAAGGACAGAGAGGCTAATTTGAAAGGACTCCCTCTGGCCATGGTCTGGTCAATATGAACATCAAAAAGATGTTTGTATTAGTCTTATAATAGATCAGAGCACATCATATATAAAAAACCCAGTAGCTCACATAATGACAATTAACAAACAAATCAGTGTTCACTTATGCAAGTTGCAAGGTCACCAAGTCCCGACAAGCTAGTAGACAAAGGGAACAATCTTATTCTACCTTTTCTTCATCAGTTGTGTTTCAGAGTAACTCTGAGTAGCAGGTGTGGGAAATTCCTTTTTTATAGAAGGATCATAGCTAATAAAAGAAGAAGAAATGACAGAATTAGGAAATCGTCATTTTCAAATCCCTATTGAATTAATGGAGCTAGGCAATGAACATCAATGGCTGTGAAAACCATTAGGTGATAGGTTGACAGGAATTCTCATTACAGATGAATCGGGCTGACACCTAGTACCAACATGTCAACTTAAATCACTAAATCAGACATTATATTTTCCTGATATGATACAAAAATGCACACCAAGCTGCCTTTAAAGAAGTCTTGCCAAAATGAACCTAAATCTAACCAAGACCCATCTACCTATTCTCAGGAAATAAAATGACACCAGGAGAACCCAACCAGCCAAACCTGGATGTGGACATTTCTACAGGGCAAATAAATGGTCCAATTTCTTTGACAAACGAATGCCATAAAAAGGGCATGATAGTGGGAAAATAGATGTAAGAGACATAAAAAGCATACTGGGTCATTATGAAAGTTTTGAGATACACAAAAATCAAGAAACAGAATCCGCACACCTGGAAACCAATCAAGCCCTCCCAGCAACACCAAAAAACTGAACAAGTTGAAACTTGCACAGGCGAATCAGAAAGGACACTGTCGACTATGTTTCTTGGAAGGAAAATAATGGACCATAACACAGTCTGTCTCAAAACTTTCTTAGTGACCTACATATTAGCTCAGTTGCCATAACAATATACCACAAAATGAGTGGCTTAAACAAACAGAAATTTATTTCTCACAGTTCCGGAGGCTGGAAGTCTGGGATCAGGGAGCCAAGCAGCACGGTCAAGTTCTGGTGAGGCCTCTTCCAGCTTGCAGGTATCCACCTCCTCACTGTGAGTTCACATGGCCTTTCCTTGGTTTATGTTCCTGGAAAGAGTAAGGTCTTTCCCTCTCTACCTCTTCATATAAGGCCACCAATGCTGTTGGATTAGGACCCCATGCTTATGACCTCATTTTAACCTTAATTAC
Organism: Perodicticus potto; assembly: GCA_963574655.1. Taxonomy (NCBI): domain Eukaryota; kingdom Metazoa; phylum Chordata; class Mammalia; order Primates; family Lorisidae; genus Perodicticus; species Perodicticus potto. The sequence continues at coordinate 4,868 of CAUYRH010139950.1, forward strand.
CCACTAAAAAGCCCTATCTCCAAATTTAGCCACCTTGGGGTAATCCCCAAGGATTAGGGCTTCATCATGTGAATTTGGCAGGGACATAATTCAGTGGATACTATGTATCAACCAAATGACACATGTGGACCTGGTTTGAATCCTGATTGTAAGAAACCAACCATAAAAAGACATTATAAAACATCAGAGAAGGTGTAACACCACCTATTGGATGCTAGATGTTATTAAGGAGTCATGACAAAGATGGTGCGGTTTTCTAATTCCTTATCTCTTAAAAATGCATATAGGATGATTTACCTTGAAACTACAGAAAGGCTGAAACTTGTTTTAAAATAATGTATTAGGAGTAGAATTAGTCATGGAGAAGGAGGTATAGATGAAAGAAGATCATCTATATATCAATAATTCTTGAAACTGAGTGATGGGCCCTTGGGACTTTTCTATATTTGTGTAAGTTTGAAATATTTAATAATAACAAAAGATACTTTCAAACCAAGAGAAAGATAGGGAGGGAGAGAGACACAAGAAGCATATTGGCCATACACAATGCGTAGAGCTTGTTAAATCCTGGTTCCAACACACCAACTGATAAAAAGGCATTCTTGAGATAACTGCAGCAAATTGACTATGATCTGTGTTAGATGATATTATAAGTAATTGTTAATGTTAGAGGTACAATTGTGTAGCATTTCTTTTAACTGAAGTCCTTATCTGTTAGAGGTACACAGTGATATACTTAAAAGCATTTATATATTCTGGGGTTTGCTTTACCTATAATTGACAGAATACTGAGAATTGTTAAAATTGGTCAGTGGATAAGTGAAGTTTCATAATATTATTATCTACAATTTTCTATCATAAAACATTTAAAAGAAATACTCATGAGACTATAATGTTGCAACCCAACAATGAGAGGAAGAATTCACAATCCTCTTCCAAGTACACTTGGAAGATGAATGTATTAATAATAAAAACTTTTCAGTACCTTTTCCCAGCTCCGATCTGTAGCTTCCTTTTTCCTGTTCAGCAAATGAGTTCTCATTAAGATATGACTCAAGGACATAGAGTTCATTAAAATGATCATTCATAGCACATAGAGGGAAGAACACTGTCAAGAAAAATTCCCTGTCTCCGAAGAGGGTGTCAGGGTCAGTCTGCAACTGAAACCACAGTAGGATATTTTGAGATTTGCCTTCCAAAAATCTTGATGATGTACCACATTACCCTTTAAATCTCTGTAACAACAATAACAATATGGTGTCATCAGTTAAAAAAACAACCCAAACCAAAGTTGTGGTTCTGGATCTTTGATATTTTTTTTCCTTGAGAATAAGGGAAGCCTTTTCATGTAAAACAAATGCACTATCACCCCTGTAGCTAGCTCAGCCTGGAGAGCGCAAGACTGTTAATAGTAAGTGCCCTCTGGAAGGGTGAGATGTTTTTCTTTTTTATTATTTATTTTTATTATTTTAAGAGTAGGCATTTCAAACTCTGTATTGACATTTGCAAACAGAAGAATCATTAAAAATGTCATCCCAGGCAGAGCTGAGTCAGAGAACACATTGAGGTGGACAGAGAGGAAGAGGCTTCCGTCTGCTCTGTACCCGGCTAATTCACAGGTGGTACCCAAGTGGGCTTGAAGGATGGGACCAGACAGAATTGTCTCTAAGTGAAAGAGGAAATCGGGTAGATGAGTTTGGGTGGAGAATCTCTGTGTGCCCTTATTTGCTACTTCAGCCCACTATTCTACACCTTTGATGGCCTTCTCTGCTCTGAGAGGGGTGGGCAAGGTAAAGTAAGAGTAGGTGTCCCCTGTCAGCCGGTCAGGGCTGCAGGATGAGGCTGCCTGCCCTCTGGGCCCTCCAGAGCCCACGGCCTCCCGTCTGAAATGGCATTTGATGAGCAGACCAGGCAGAGGACACACAGGTGTCTCTGTCAACTGACAGGAACCAAAACAAACCGTTCTGGGAAGGAGGAAGGGGTCAGTCAGTCGGCTTCTAAAAATACCCAAATAGGCGTGCAGAAACATTCCATTGCCCCATGCCAGTCAAGAGAAAGTCACAGAACAGTATGTTGGCCAGAGAAAAGGAGGCAGAAGCAGAAGGGAGGAGACCCGAGAGATGAAGAAAAATACAGCAGACCCTCCATAGTTGACCATCTTCCCACATTGACCACCTGCTTAAGTTGACATGATTTTCATAGACCGGTCGTGCACATGTACCTATCAGTACAGAAGGCCTAGTTCCTTACGTTACCTACCTCCATATGCTGACCGTTTGTTACAGTCCCTCCAGCGGTCAACTGTTCTATTGTTTATATATATCTACTGCACAGGTACCTCTAACACCTGCACACTGGCCCTGAGCAGACAGATGCTTGGACGGCCTGGTAAATAGCCTTTGGTCCACTGTCAGTGGTAGCATTCGCATCGGGCCAGGCTCAGATGGGCTCAGGGCAGCCTGTGGTCCTCAGCTGTGCTGTGAGAAGTTAGCAAGACACAGAGGGGCTGATCCAGCAGGCTGTCCCTGAAGTACAAGGAGGCCAGGGCACATTACGGATGGGGGGTTGGCGTCTAGAGTAAAACACCGTAGCAGCAACCTTCTTTCTGTGCCTTTAGACAGAAATACCAAGCTACAGATGGCCACTCTGGGGAGGGAGGAGCAGGATCCACTCACCAAGCAGCATCTGAAACATTGGCTCCTAGAAAGAGAGAAGCGCTATAGAGGAAATGTCAATGCAGACCTCACAAGACAGACTTGGGCTTTCATTGAGTCTCTGGTCCCACTAAGCTGAGCTACCAGGGACCTCCTGGGCTGGACCCTTCAGGTAAGTAGCAGCACCTCTGTAGTTGCCTCGCTCACTCCCCCTCCCCCACCCGCACACTCTCTGTCCTTTACAAGGTCATCTGGGTATTCAATGGTAGAGCTAGATTTCATTTTTTTTTTTTTTTTTTTTTGAGACAGAGCCTCAGGCTGTCACCCTGGGTAGAGTGCTGTGGCATCACAGCTCATAGCAACCTCCACATCCTGGGCTCAAGCAAGTCTCCTGCCTCCGTCTCCCAAGTAGCTGGAACTACAGGCACCCGCCACGACGCCCAGCCATTTTTTGGTTGCAGCCGTCATTGTTGTTTGGGCTGGATTCGAACCTGCCAGCTCAGGTGTACATGGCTGGCGCCTTAGCCCATTCAGCCACAGGTGCCAAGCCTAGAGCTAGATTTCAAACCTTTTCATTTACTTCCAAGTAAAATCCTTCCTTCAGTAAAATAATAATAAGGGCCAAGCATGGTGGCTCACACCTGTAATCCCAGCATCTGGGAGGCTGAGGCAGGTGGATTGTCTGTGGTCGCAGGTTCCAGACCAGCCTGAGCCAGAGCGAGACCTCATCTCTAAAAGTAGCCAGGCATTGTGGCGGGTGCCTGTAGTCCCAGCTACTTGGGAGGCTGAGGCAAGAGAATTTGAGGTTGACACAAGCTCTGACACCATGGCACTCTACTGAGGGTGACAAAGCGAGAGTCTGTATCAAAAATTAAAAAATAAAAATAAATAATAATAATTTTGCCTACTACTTATTGAGGATTTACTATGTGCCATGACCTATGCGATGGGTCTTACACACTTAAATTTAGTTAACGCTCATGAAAACCCTATAAGATAAGGTAGTGCTATTACATAGGTCACTACAAAAGTTTTGAGACAGAAACAATGGTATGGTCCATTATTTCACTTCCAAGAAACACAGTCAACAGCATCCTTTCTGATTCACCCATACAAATTTCATCTTGCTCGGCTAATTGGTGTTGCTGGAGGGCTTCATTTGTTTCCAGCCATGTAGATTTTATATTTCTTGATTTTTGTGTATCTCAAAACTTTTGTAATGATCCACATATTATGTCCATTTTAAGGATGAGGATAACTGAACCACAAGAAGGTTGAGCAAAACTGAAGCACAAGAAGGTTACGCACTCTATCCCGTAGCTTCCTAAATTTGTGCTATCCCTACTTCACTTCAAAGCACAAACTCAGGTTAGGTGAATAATTCATCGACAAAGTGATGAATAGATAAGGACCATGTTCAAAGTGATGAACAAGTGAGGACCTTGGTTAAGACGGTCTCATTTGCCAGCTCAGCCCACAAGCTGCAGGTGTTGGCTACTCAATCTGGGTACACAGGCATCGCCAACTTATTTTAAGCCTCAATGAAAAGAAGGGTTAGGGACGGTGTCAGCCAGAGCTTGGCAGGAAACAGATGGCACGCTTCAAAGTGTTCAACTGAAAAAAATGTAATGAGGAGACTATTTACAGAAGCGCGGGCAGAATTAAAGGAAGCTACCAGGGGCGGGGAGATACCAGGAAACGCAACGCTGGGAGCTGCTACCTCCGCTAGGACCTCAGGGCAAAAAGAGGGCGTGTATTCCTGCAGCCGGTGACTGCTAGGAAGGAGGAGAGGAGAGAGACTGTTCCCTAGCCAGTCCCCTGCAGGCGTCTCCATCCGATGTAAACACCCAGGAGCCATCTGGCAAAGGAGCCTCGATGAAACTGTCCCTAGCAGTGCGTCTCCTGGGCCACAGGGCAAACAGAGGCACGGCGTGAACCAGGTGGGGAGCAAGTGGAAATACCGAGCACGTGACCGGCCCCTCTCGGCCTAATCCAGCCCACGCAGCAGCGGCCTGGGCTAAAGACACACAGCATTTGAGCACCCGCCAACCACTTCAAAGCCAACGCCTTCTGCCTCAAGTTGTCTCTAAAAATGCAACAGTTTGGGGTACACTGGGCACCAAAGGGAGCATCATATCGCGTGCACTTCCTTTCCCAGGACTGTGCAGCCGTCCGTTTCTGCAGGACCCTGTCAATCAGTGGCTGCAGGGCCTCCCAGCCTACCTCTCATAACAACAGAGAGCCCTTCCCCTGGCTCCTCCATCTTTATCAAGAATGAGTTGGTGCCTCCAAAGTAAAAGTAGAACTACTGTATGGTCCAGAAATCCCACTTGTGGGTATACCTCCAAGGAAACGAAATCAGTATGTTGAAGAGACACCCACATTCCCTTGTTCGTTACCACATTATTCACATTAGCCCAGAGAGGGAATCTACCTAAGAGTCCAACAAGGTATGAATGGATAAAGAAAATGGGACACATGTAATAGAATATCATTCAGTCATTCTGTCACTTGTAACAACATGATGAACCTGGAAGACATCACGCGAAATGAAATAAGCCAGCCACAGAAAGACAAACATTACATGATCTCACTTGTGTGAGACGTCAAGCTCACACCAGCAGAGAGTGGAACAGGCCGCCTGGGCCTGGGGGTGGGAAAAAGGGAGAGATGATGGTCAAAGGAGTTACACTTTCAGTTATAAGAGGGATAAGTTTTGGTGATCTAAGTGCATAGCCAGGGAACTAGGGTTAATAATATTGTGCCATATATTTGGAATTTTCTGAGGGAATAGATCTTAAGTGTTCTCATTACACATAAAAAAACCCAAATGGTAGCCGTGTGAAGTGACAGATGTTTTAATTAACTTGATGGGGTCATCATTTCACAATGTGCATGTACATCAGAGTGCCTCACTCAAATCGTCACGCTGGACGCCTCTAACATATACAATTTTTACTTGTCAATTATATCTCAATAAAGCCAGAGGAACAATCCCTCCCTTCCATAAAAGGGTGAGTCAAACAATATCCGAGAGCAGGCTTTTTCCTCTGCACCTGTCTTTTAACCCTTAGCGTCTCTCCATTTTCTTTGTTTAAAAATTTAAGAGGAAAGGAGCAACAAAGAGCAAATTGATTTCCAGATTGGCTGTGCTCTTGTAGTCCTGGGGCAGAGAACGTCGGGTTGTCAAGCAGGCAGAGGTGACAACTTCTGCACTGACACCTCGGAAAGTGAGCTGTGTCTGCCTGCCAAGCGTTTAGTATACAGAAGCAGGAGAGGGTGGGAGTCGCGCACACAGCTAAGTCTGTCACCAGGGTAAGAGGAGAGGAAGACATTCTCCTGAAAATCAGGAGAGCAGAGAGAATAGACATAAGCTTAAAAATAAAGAGCAACCTTCAAGGCCTGAAAACAATGCCCGCAATTGGGCAATCGAGGGACTGCTTATGGCCAACCACTGGGCCCTCTCAGCCTGGGGAGGTCCTCTGGGCTTGTGCCAGCCATTTAGGAGCCCCAGAATCTCAAAGCTTGAGTGACAGCTGCTCTGGAAGCTTTGGATTGGTAGGGGAGGGGGCTAATTGAAGGATTTTATATGTATTTAGCAATACAAATGAATTTTATGTAAATTGTGAAGCAAGGGCCTTTCAGACCTCCTGTAACACCTGTCACTCAGCTTCCTCTCCCAAGGCACCTTTAACATCAGAATCTTGATATTGTTTGACAAGAAGAACTGCTCCTATATGGGGAGTGATTTTACAAAATGCTGGGTACAGGCTCTGCACCTGTAGCTCAGTGGCTCGGGCGCCGGCCACATATACCAGGGCTGGCAGGTTCGAACCGTGCCAAACAACAATGACAACTACAATCAAAAATAAATAATTAAATAAATAAATAAATAAAATAAGAGTAATTAGCACAATCCTTTAAAAAAAAATGCTGGGTACAGAAGAGGCCTATAGTTAAAAACTAGGGAACAGGTGTGTTGATGAATTGTAAGTGGCCAAATCCCTGTTGCTTACCCTTGGTTTGGGAGACCCACACATTTTTTCCTCATTCACTGAGGAAATGGTTCATGGTAACAGCCAGGGACTCGGTGGAGAGAAAAGTCAAAAGGGTCACCATAAAAATGACCAGTGGGGTCATAAGTTTTGGCTGTTTCACCTCCGGTTTTGTTCCATCAACCCAGTTGGTCACTAGAGCCCCAAGCCAGGGGATCATCTTGGACTCCCTCCTCTCGCCCACCAATCCATATCCCAATAGTCATCAGGCCTTTCAGAAAAATCAAATAAAAAATGTTACTGTGCAGCTATGATATGAGAAATTATAGGCATAATATCTTTATAGTCAACAAGTTTACAATCTTAGCAGAGGAGACAATAATAAACACATAAACAAATAAACCATAATTGTGCGTGAGGCTACTTTTGTCTGTTAGTTATAAGAAATTGCCTTAATTCCAGTAGTGGAAAAAATTTGAACCGCTTGACCATTGGTTCAGAAATGTCATCAAGGACAGGGGTTCCTTCCATCTCTCTGCTCCGCCATCTTGTTTTGCTCTATCCTAAGGCCAGAAGCAAGATGGCCTTCAGCAGGCCTGCAGCAGCTCCAGGCATCACATTCATACATAACAAAGGCCAGAGGGAGAAGAGGCCCACCTTTCAGTGGCTCCTGAAGGAGAGAGGGACCTTTCCCTAAGAGCCCTCACAGACTTCTTACGTCTCATTAGCTAGATTTGTGTTACCTGCCCATTTTGGAACCATAAACTGGCAGAGGGAACAGGATTACCATTCAATCAAACAGGATGGAGTCTCTGCCCCAAGTGGGAATGTAGGAGGGTGATATAGGACCAAAGTGATTATTCTGTTAAGGAAGAAGAAGAGAGGAACAAATTCTGGGTTGGCAGCTAACAGTACTGACAACAATAATAAAAGGGCATTTACAGATGAAATGGGGGTAAAGGGGCAGAGCGTTAGGAGAGGCTCTTTTGGCTCTCCTCCCCTTTGCCACTGCCTTGGGTTATGGCAGAAGTTCATTGCTGTCTGTCTTTTCCATAAAAGCCATTTTAAATGGGGTGAGATAATATCTCCTTGTATTTTTGATTTGCATTTCCCTGAATACTAATGATGCTGAGCATTTTTTCATATACCTTTTGGCTATTTGTGTGTCTTCTTTTGAGGAATGTCTATTCAGATCTTTTGCCCATGTTTACATTGGATTACTTGATTTTTTTTCCCCTATGGAATTACTGAGTTCCATATACATTTTAGTTAGTAATCCCTTGTCAGATGAATAGTTTGCAAATATTTTCTCCAATTCTATGGGCTATCTCTTCACTTTATTTATTGTTTCCTTTGCTGTGCAGAGGCTTTTTATCTTGATGTGATCCCATTAGTTCAATTGTGCTTTGGCTGCCTGTGCTTTTGAGTTATTACTCAAGAAATCATTGTCTAGACCAATGTCCTAGAGCATTTTTCCAAAGTTTTCTTTGAATAGTTTTATAATGTCAGGTCTTAGATTTAAGTTTGCAATCCTTTTTGATGTGATTTTTTTAATATGGTGAGAGACAGTGTTCTCCTTTCGTTGTTCTGAGTACGGATCTCCAGTTTTCCCAGCACCATGTGGGAAGGGACTGTCCATGTTCTTGACCCCTTTGTCAAAACTGAGTTCACTATAGATGTGTGGCCATTTCATATTCTTGCTTAAAATGCTCCTATAGCATTACTCCATATGGAGTACAAAGATACATTTTTAGCATGATGTGATAATTTGGTACTTCCCACATGTAGGGCACTATTCTAAGCACTTCCTTTTGTGTTAACTTACCTCTCTGAACAGCACGAGGATGGAAATGGTATTTATTACAGTCTCATTGTGCAGATACGGCAATAGGCACTGGGTATTAAATAACTTACCCATGCATGAGTTTCCTATTGCTGTGACTCATTACCATAAAACTGGTGGTTTAAAACAACACAAATGTTGCTGTTCTGGAGACCAGAAGTCTGCTATCAGTTTCATAGGACTAAAATCAAGACATCTGCAGGGCTGTGTTACTTCTGGAAGCTTTAGGGGCAAGTCTATTTTCTTGCTTCTCCCACCTTCTTGATGCTGTCTGCGTTCCTTGCGCCATGGCCAGATCACTGGAGGTACATTTCCATCGTGAGTCTCCTTCTCTTTTCTGACCTCCTGCCTTCTCTTGCAAGGACCACTGTGATTACATTAAGCTCACTCAGATAATCTGGGACAGTCTCCCCTCCTCAAGATCCTTAACTTAATCACATCTTCAAAATCCGTTTACCAAATCAGGTAACATAGTCATGGGATATGGAGATTAGGACAGCAACATCTTTGGGGAGCCTTATTCTGTCTGATGCTCCTAAACTAATATTGCAAGGAGCAACTAGAACCAAGATTTGAACTCAGGCTCTGCAGCTCTAGGTAGCCATGCCCTCCCAATCCAGTTGTTTTGTCTTCCACCTGGAAGGCCTTTCTTGCACATGTCAGCTTCTCATAGGGCAAATTCTCACTTGACCTTAGGACTCAGCTCAAAGTGACCTCTTTTGGAAAGCCTTCCATGACAGCATTCTTCCCTACTCCTCTCTTTTCCCCTCAAGTTGGACTGGCTGTCCCTCCTCCAGGACCCCTTGTCACCAGTGCTTACTACTAATATATCACTTGCAACTCTAAATGGGAATAGGCTCCCCACAGGATGCCTGGAGTTCAAGAACACTGGTTGGTTGGCTGGTTGGTTGGTTGGTTGGTTGAATGAGTCAGCTGAGGGTATGACATCTGAAAGGAGAGAAACAATTATAGAGCTAATAGATACTACAGAAAGGATTTTTATCAATAATTTTTTAAAAACTGTTCCAGAGTGAGGGTATATTTCAGGGTTTAGATAACCTTATGCTTTCAAGAACCAACAGGGATCAAGGTGGGGCCCAGAGAAAGAGCCAGTAAGTGGCCATCTTGGGCTGCTCTTGTCTTCCAGCTCTGTCACCAGGTGGGAAAGGAGGTAAGTTTCAGGGCAGGAGCTAGGTTCCAGAATAAAGTGAGAAGGTGGTTGTGGTGTGTTTCTGGGAACAGCAGACTGAGGAATGAGGCACAGGAAGAAAGATTTCAGAATCCACCTTGACAACCCTTTAGCCACTTCTTACCTTGGGGACTTCCACTTCATTAGAGCTTAGAGTTTAAAGCCTACATATCACAGACGCACACACACAAACACACAACAAAGAACAATTACATGTGTTGCCACAGTTACAGAACTGGTCAGTGGCAGGACCAGATTTGGAACCAACATGTCTGGGTTCAGTTTTGTGTTCTTACCACTGCACCGTGCTGCCTCTCAAATACAAATTGCATTTTATTTTTAAAATCAAGCAACATTTGGAGACTTTGAGGCCTCCTGGCTTAGTGGGCAGAAAGGTCACAGGTAGAAATGAAGTCAGGGGAAAGAGAGAGAGAGACAGGAGGAGTGAGGACTCCAAAGGCCCCGTCTTGACAGCGGAAGTCAGGTCTGGTCATCTTAACAGCTGTCCTTGTCACAATCGCAATGGTTATTCTGTGAGTATTACAGTTTTGTTTTGTTTGTTTTGTTTTTTACCAGTTATATAACAGTTTTTTAGAAAGGAACCTCATATGTAAAATAATTATCTGCTATAAATTTATCTAATTAGGTCCTGTAAACGAGGCAAGATGAATTCTCACCCAAGAAAACCATGTTTATTTCAACCCTGTAATTCACCAATGCCCTGAATCAGTCAGGAGTTCCCAAAAGACCCTATCTAATACTCTGAATTATGTTTTAATAAAAAAATAAATAGGCTGGGCAGGCTGGCTCACACCTGTAATCCCAGCACTCTGGGAGGCCACGGCAGGCAGATTGCTTGATCTCAGGAATTCAAGACCAGCCTGAGCAAGAGTGAGATCCTGTCTCTACTAAAAATAGAAAAAACTAGCTGGGGCATTGTGGTGGGCACCTATTTTCTCAGCTACTCAGGAAGTTGAGGCAAGAAGATTGCTTGAGCCCAAAAGTTAGAGGTTGCTGTGAGGTATGACACCAGCGCACTCTACCAAGGGTGACTGAGACTCTGTCTCATAAAAAATAATAACTAAATAAATAAATAAATAAATAACGCCTTGGGCTGAGAAAGCTCAAAGTGCCAACATATATCAATAAAAACTAGGGCTCCCCTAAACAAACCTGGATATACTTTTTTTGGATCACAGAGGGATTAGGCTTTGATGTTTATTTCTCTCCAAAAGGTATTAATATGAACCATCAGGTGTATGTGAATGTGTCACCTGTGTACACACAATTTAACCCCACTTCCCCACCCATGAGCATGTCTCTATGTCAGAAACCCTAGCATGGTACAGCATTAGTGATTTTCCAAAGTTATTTCTACCAATGCGAAGCTCCACAACCGGAAAAATTGGGTCATGGCTTGTGTCCACACACCAATAACACTCTAACCTTAGACATGCCCCAGGCCCCATTTGATAGGTGAGGAATTTAGGGTGAAGGAGATGCTTGGCTTACTCAAGGCCATAGGGTATAGGGCAGAGACCTGGGCTGCAGGTTGGGGTTTGGCCAACTTCACTGGGAGGCTTATTAGAGATAAGAACAAGATTTCTCAGGAGAGGAAGCAACTGCGAACATTCCTGCTAGGCAGAGAAGTCAGCTAAGCAGCATGAGACATGTTCCTAATGGACTCCAGGATCTGGGAAACAAGAGGGAGAAAACATTTCAAAGTCACAGACAATACTGTGGCAGCTTTGTACTTTGGTCCCTCTCCCCTCAGGAGTTCAAGACCAGCCTGAGCAAGAGTGAGACCCTGTCTCTACTAAAAATAGAAAAACTAGCTCAGCATTGTGGCAGTAACCTGTCCTGTAGTTCCAGCTACTTGGGAGGCTGAGGCAAGAGGATGGCTTGGGCCCAAGAGTTTGAGGTTGCTTGAACTATAACACCATGTAACTCTACACAGGGCCACAGAGCGAGACTCTGTGTCAAAAGAAAACAAAAAAGTACTTTTGGTCCTGACAAATGGCCACAGAGGCTCCTAATGGTTCCTGATTTAGCATTTTGACACACCCATTCATCTGTTTGCGGGGGGAGAATGTATGCTTTCTGAAAACTGACTGGCAACGTTGACTCAACCATGTTCTTAAAGATGCTTGTTGTTTTAGATGAAGATAGTTAACGCTGGTCCTGCCTGTTACCCCCAAACTATAATAACTGAGTGTCCGTACTGATCTAGAGGAGAATAGTGTACCTGGGAGGTCAGAGGAGAAGCAGATGAACGCAGTACCCTGCTTGTCTTCTCAGGAGCAACAAAGGCAGGCTTGAAAAGACCCCCCAGCCAGCACAGGCATAGGCTGGCTGCACAGTGAGTGACTTTCTACTTTGTGCCTTGGGTTCTTCATCCAGTGCAAGAAATACATTAATCAGACTCTGACTGTGTGTCAGGCACTGTCCTCAACATTTTATCTTCCCCAAGAACCTGTGAGGTGGGTATTGTCACCTCTGTTTCACTGATAAGGAAACTGAAGTTCAAAAGACAGAGGAATTGATCACACCTGAGGGAGTGCCAGAACCAAGACTGACAGACCTGCCTGAGCTGAAATTCCTAGCCTGAACTGGTACTCCACAATCTCTGCAAGATGAGGGTGCAACAGCCTGATCGAGCCCTTCGTTTTGAAGATCCAATGAGATAATGACTAAAAGCACTGTGAAAAAGTAGAAGAGGAAAAGCAAAGTCTCGTTGTTGGTGTCCTTTGCATATCTAAGTCAAGTGCAGGTTGTTTAACTTGGGGAGGAGCATCCACGTGGCTTGGGACCCCGGGTGGCTGGGTGCTGAGATTGAGGGTGCTGCCCTGGTCAATACCCCCAGGAAGGCTTTGGAGTAAAAGAAGCATCTTGTTGCCTCTTTGGGTTAGCTTACCCTCTTCCCACCCACACTAGGGTGGCCCAGCCAGCTAGTTCTGGAGGGTCATGATTAGGCCACAGAGATGTCTGCTAAACCAGAGCTCCCTTTAGCTGTGTGCTAAGGAGCCCAGACTTGTTCCTTACCTTGTCCCCAGACTCAGGGGAATATTTTCTTTCACTGATGTCACGGCTGGTCCAGGACTTAGAAGCTAAACTACCCTGACAGCATGGTAACAAAGAGGGATTCTACTTCCTGAAGCTTACAGAGGAGGAAATATTTAATCCTGAAAAGTATTGCAATTGCCCAGGGAGACCAGCAAAGGTGCAGGGGCCAGGAGAGGCCTGGAGGAGCAGTGAGCAGCCTGATGGGGTCAGCAGGGCCAGGCTGGGCAGGAGAAGGGGCTGGAAAAGCAGGGAGGCCATGAATGTCCAGATAAGAGCTTGGAGGAATCTCTCAGGAAATAGGGAGCCCTTGAAGGTGGGGGCAATGCAAGGGCCCGGGGCCCTTCTGACTGCCACAGTGGATGCAAAGTGAAGTCACAGGATGAGAAGTGCACAGGGAGCTGTCTCCACCGTTCAGTCACGGCTGAGAGGCGGCTGTGCCCCGTCCCTTCTAGGGCCTCAGGTTCTGGGTCAAGGTAGAAAGGCAGAGATATTGATAAACTATCTGGTTGCTTGTGATAACTAGCAAAACAGTCCTCAAATGTGAAATATATAGTAGTATGTGAAAATATTTCATGTATGGGATATGTACTAGCCTAATAGATTTATTTATAATCACAAATCCTTTTAAGTCACTAGTACTACATTTTCTGTACTCCACAGTTCTCTTATTCCTTTTCAGTGCCAAGGTAATAATTCATCTGATAATAATGATTCTTGGTAACAGGAAAAATGCCCCAGCAGGTAATCAATTCAATGGCTGTGAGTTGTATTTTCAATTTTCACTAAAATATGCCCAGTCTATTTAAGGAGCTTCAAAAATTAAATCTTTTCTTGAAAATTTCAGTAAAAAGTCAGATAAGCGTTCAAATTGTATTGTCTGAATAATGCATTATTCAGATACAATACAATGTATTATGGTTAATGCTCAGATAATACAATTCTTGATAAAAATTCCAGGAAATCTAGATATAAAGAGAAAAAGATACTACACATTTAGAGAAAAACTGGATCACCAAAAATCACTCAAGAACTTTTTCAAAATTCTGAAGCCCCATCACACTCCAGACAAATCCTATTCTAGACCAACTGGATCAGAATCTCTGGGGGTGGAACCTGGGCATCAGTATTTTTTAGAGCTCCCAACTGTCTTCAATGGGCCAGGTGCGCTGGCTCACCCCTGTAATTCTAGCACTCTGGGAAGCCAAGGCGGGTAGAACCCCAGAGCTCAGGAGTTCGAGACCAGCCTGAGCAACAGCAAGACCCCCATCTCTAAAAAATAGCCAAGCGTGTGGTGGGCACCTGTAGTCCCAGCTACCAAGGAGGTTGAGGCAAGAGGATTTCTTGAGCCCAAGAGTTTGAGGTTGCTGTGAACTATGACGCCAAGGCACTCTACTGAGGGCAACAAAGTGAGACTCTGCCTCAAAAAAACAAAACAACCCCCCCCCCCAATGTCTTCAATGAACAGGATTGCTTGAGGCCAAAAGTTCAAGCCTAGGGATTCAAGATCAGCACCATAGCAAGACCCCAATTCTAAAAATAACTTTTTATTTTTAATTATCCAGGTACAGTGGTGTGCATCTATAGTCCCAGCTACTCAGGAGGCTATGGCAGGAGGATCACTTGAGTCCAGGAATTTGAGGTTTCAGTGAATTTTGAAAATACCATTGCACTATTGGAAATGCAATGGAAAATGGAAAATACCATTGCAATACCTCTGACAATGCAAAGACCGTATCTCAAAAAAAAAAAAAAATGCACACCCTGTGAAATAATAGGAATATGGACCAATCACTTGAGTCTTAGTGAGACTAAGACTTAAGTCTTAGTGAAGTTAAGAAGCTTGCCTACAGCCACCAAGTAAATAACCAGTTTATCTGCGGAGCCAAAGTTTGTTTTTCTCTAAATTGTGTTAGCAGCATGTAAAAATAGGCTCCAAATCACTTATTTGAAATCTCTGGGGCCAGAGTGGCATGGAATTCTGAATTTTGGGGATTTTGGAAGGATAATACGTTTAATATTTCTCCAGCAAAAAAGATATTTATACAAAATGGGACCCAGAAAACATTCACATCAACCTCTTGTCAGTCCAGACCAAATCTTCCCACCAAGTTTGCGATTTTCAGAGTTTTTTGAAATTTGGGAATTGCAGATAAGGGATTGTGAACATAAGCATCCAAGAAAAGAATTGTACATAGTAGCAAACACTTACTGGACAGGGAATGCTTGCTGGGGCTTTGCAGAGCTCTGCGTGTGTGTGGCCTTCAAGGTAAATGATATTAGTTACTATCCCAAATCTGAAATCCAGAAACTGAGGCAGGAATGGGCCAAGTAACTTGACCAAAGTCACATGAGTAGTAAATCCCTTCGTTTGTTCAGTCTCAGTTTAAATTGAAAGGTTATTGCTGCAAATTTTGGAGGACTAATTCATCCTAGAGAAAACAAATTTTTGTCTTGTTGAATGGTAGAATAGTTCCAGAATTATTGATGGCGATATGGACTCTGATTTGAAAGTCTTTGTTTTATAGTTTTTATTATCTATTTTGTTTTAGCAGCAGCCAATTCACACAAAACACCTGTAAGTTCTCCCTTCTAAGCACTGTTAAAAGTCTTGGGAGGTTTCAAGGGGAAATTTGCGGTTGATTCCATTCATTCATTTGCTGTTTGTTGAACACCCATGAAATGCTGGCACTTTACCAGAATTAGACTGGTACAGCATTTCTGATATATCAGACTTCTGATACAGAAGAATACAGTGTGAATTTCTACTAAAACAGTATTGTAAAATTAAAGTTGGGTGACTCAGCAGGGTTTTCATTAGTAATGAGACTCTGAGATGCAGAAGTTGGCCATAAACATTCTGTTCTGCCTTCCACATAACTCAGTTTCCTCCCTTCTGATAACCTCTGACTCCCCAAAGCAACCTAATAAAATTTACGGGAATGGTTTCCTACTGCTGTGCTTAACATTGTTTAGAATGCATTTTAAATACTCTCAAAGATTTACTTTTAAAAAAGCATCTATGTTGGGCGGCACCTGTGGCGCAGGGAGTAGGGCACCGACCCCATATACCGAAGGTGGCCGGTTCAAACCCCGCCTCGGCCGAACTGCAAAAACAGAAAAATAGCCAGGCGTTGTGGCAGGCACCTGTAGTCCCAGCTACCCGGGAGGCTGAGGCAAGAGAATCGCCTAAGCCCAGGAGGTGGAGGTTGCTGTGAGCTGTGTGACGCCACGGCACTCTACCGAGGGCGATAAAGTGAGACTCTGTCTCTA
>CAUYRH010139954.1:0-32149 GCA_963574655.1 Perodicticus potto
TTTTTTTTTGAGACAGAGCCTCAAGCTGTCACCCTGGATAGAGTGATGTGGCATCACAGCTCACAGCAACCTCCAATTCCTGGGCTCAAGCGAGTCTCTTGCCTCCGCCTCCCAAGTAGTTGGAACTACGGGCACTTGCCACAATGCCCGGCCATTTTTTGGTTGCAGCCGTCATTGTTGTTCGGTGGGCCCAGGCTGGATTCGAACCTGCCAGCTCAGGTGTACGTGGCTGGCGCCTTAGCCAGTTGAGCCACAGGCGCCGAGCCGACCCACCTGGATTTTTAAGGAAGATTGAAATTTGTGTCAAATGATCTAGTGCTACACTGGTTTGTTATGTTTCATCTCAAAGATTGAAACTCTCTACCCTGTCAAGGCAGCTGCAACTTAGTAAAAGCTATTAGCTTTTGGCTGTACTCAAATGTTATTTTAGTTTCAAGTTTGAAGAAATATTCCCAGAGAGTGGATAATATAATAACCCATAGTGGTGGGAATAAATGTGCTATTTAGGAAAAGTAATACTTTTATTGCTGTTCTAATACGCACTGATTTTTAAGATCAACAAAATCTTCAAGAGTGGAGAGACTTAAAGAAGATAAAATAAGAAAACATTATAGTGGACATGTATTTACCCTTTTCCAAAAAATGAAAGTGAGAAAAACTGTTCTGCAGATTAATATTGTATCTTTGTCTACCCTGAGGTCCATATAAGCCCAAAGAGGTATTGTGTAAATTTATACTATGTGCCAGTGATTTAGCAATGCAATCTGTTACCTACCAAATATATAGATCACTCTCTTAGCACCAAAAACTCTTCCTAACACAGATAATCTAGATCAGCACTTTCCTTAGAAATATAATGTAAGGCATGTACACAAAATTTTTCATTTTTAAAATGTAGCCACATTTTGAAAAAGTAAATAGAACTAGGCAAAATTAATTTTAAAAATACATATTATTTAAACCAATATATCTAAAATGTTACCATTTCAATATGGTTATTATAAAAATTATTAACAAGATATATTACATTCTTTTTTCCATATTAAATCTTTGAACCTTGGTGTGCACTGTCAGGGCCCAAGACTGGCCAGGTCTCGGGCCCAGCTTAACTAGGTTTCGGACGTGGACAACTAAGTTACCTTGCTCTGGTACAGTTTCTCTTAGGTGCCTGAGGGCTGTCTACTTCAGCAGGAGAGAGAAAGAGTCTTAGAGAGAGTAAAGCAGTCTTCTTAGAATAGATAGATCTTAGTCTTTAGTAGAGCTTGGTAATCTTCAGCAGAGAGATACCGTGCTGGTGTTCTGCAGGCAAGAGAGGAGACAGAGTCAGAGTAAGCAGGTCCGTAATAGAATGCGCATGCTCCTTGACTGCCTGCTCCTCCAGCCTAATATAAGGCTGATCTCGTGCCTCTCCACACCACAGGTGTAGAGACTGCCAATTCACCACTGCTCTCATCTCGCGAGCTCTCATGCTTGTTAGGAGAGCTAAATCCCTCTCCACGCCCTTTCCACCAAGGTATTCCTTTATTGAGCTATACGGGTATTTCTTACAACTCTCACTCCTCCTAGCCATAGGCCATATGGGCTGCAACAGTGCACTTCACACTTGCATCACATTTCAACTCAGACTAACCACATTTCTAGTGTTCATTAGTCACAAGTGACTCATGGCTGCCATATTGGAAGGTACAGGTAGAGACTTCAAGAATCCTTCAGGTCATGGAGCCACCAGTAGAAAGGTAGGAATGAGAGGAAGGGGAGAAAAGATGAAAACTGATGGGAAGTAAAGATAAGAAATGGAGGGAGTGCAGTGAGAAAATAAGACAAAGATAAATGAAAGGAGATAAAGGGAATGAACGTTTTCTGGACAGTTGCTATGTGTCAACAGCTGAGTATAATAAGAAGTGTTTAGGTGCTACTTGGTAACAGTCTTTGATATCTCCTGAGTCCTTAAATAGGAAAGTTGCAATTGAAGTAAAGTGGTCATGACTTTACTGGTGATGACTCAGTAATTTAGAAAAGTACTTTCTCTCTAAGTCATGGAAAATCATTGTCTGGCTCATTTACTCAGAGAATGAAGACTAATGTGCTTCCCATATGGAAAGGAAACCATTGAAAAGGCTGCATCTGAGCATGCAAGAATCCTCCTCAAAGCAAACATAATTATTCTTTCATTTATTCATTCAGTAACATGCATCAGCTATCTAGTATGTAGGGGCACACAGCCACAAGATTGGACCCAAGTGCACCCTAGGGGATAGTCAGAAAGACAAAAAACTAACCCAACAATTGTGCAAATACTTCTTTTTCAAGTTGTATTCAGCTTTATTAAAGATACTTTCCATAAACAATCATAGTATTTCAGGCAGGACATGGGCAGACAATCACAAACAGTATACGACAACTTTTAAACTCCCTTCTTCAGTGGTCTACCAAAAATCAGAAAGCCACTATAGGCTCAGTGCCCATAGCTCAGTGGTTAGGGTGCCAGCCACATACACCAAGCCTAGCAGGTTCAAACCCAGCCCAGGCCTCCTAAACAATAATGACAACTACAACGACGACAACAACAACAACAAATAGCCAGGTGTTATGGCAGACGCCCATAGTCCCAGCTACTTGGGAGGCTGAGGCAAGAGAATCACTTAAGCCCAAGAGTTTGAGGTTACTGTGAGCTGCGACGCCATGACACTCTACTGAGGATGATAGAATGAGACCCTGTCTCCAGAAAAAAAAAAAAGAAAGAAAGCCACTATAAATCCCAATGAAGTCTTCATTTCATGCTCTGAACAGGAAAAGTTTAGAGTGAGGCTTGACATTTCACATTTAGCATGTTGTTTAATGAGTTTTCAGGAAATGAAATGAAAATGGCAGAATTTGTCTGAAGATCCACTGTATACAAATGGAACCCCTGCTTTTTGGAAGGATGGAGGAATGCCATCTCAGTGGTGTTGCTGTAAAGTCCAGATTCCTTGACATACTGATAATCTATTATTAGGTGTCAGATCTCAAGAAGTGACTGTATTTAAGGGAGTTAAGACTGCGCTGAAGGCAGAGAGGGAGAATAGGCCATAAAAACAAATTTTTCCATACCACAAGGCATTTGCGCCAAGTTGGCTGTGTGTCAACATCAGGGAATCCCTTCTCCTGAGAGCCTGGAGGAAGTTGCTCAGAACCAGAAGGGGAAGGTGTTTTCCCCATGTCAGTCTCCCTTTGGAGACATTCCATTAGTGACATTTGCCCTTCCCCGCCAATAACAATGAAGTACTCTGTGTGCTAACGACATCGCTTAAAACAAAAAAAGCAAAACAAAATTCTCTGTTGTTATAAAACATGATTTAAAAAAACAATATTTCAAACCATAGAGCCACCAGAAGTACACAATGATCAAAAATGCTCACACTTCACTTGGCATCCCCGGCACCTTCAGCTTTCTGAGCCTGGTCTCTTTAGCGTCTCCATTTTCTGCAGGGTTACTCCCCTCCTTGCCAGCATCAGCTTTTCCCTCTTTCCCTTTGAGGACCTTCTCTCCCTGCTTTGTGGAGCCTTTTTAGGCTCTAGAGGAGCAGGGTTAGCAGGCAGCCTTGCGGATCTTTTCTGTGGTTTGAACTTTACTTCGATTTTATCCCCTTCAGCCTTTCTCTTGGGTATGGGGGCAATGGCGGTAGGACGTAGATGCGGGACGCAGTGGGGCACAGGGGCACTTGGGCTTTGGTCCATCCAGGGATCATTCTCACCTCTTCTTCTTCACGCTGCTCCTGTGTAAATGTTTGTAATGGCAGCCTGTGACCGTGCTACCAAGAAAAAAACCCAAGGTGCACTAAGAGCTTATAACAAGGGGATCTAACCTGAGATTGGGGGTCAAAGAAGGCTTCCCTGAAGAGTTAACGTTTGAGTCAAGATCTGAAGAATAAAGAAGGAATCAATGAAAGAGCTGGGAGGGAAGCCCACACAGAGGAAGCCTGCGGGAAAAGACCCTGCCGTAGGGGAGTGCCAGGTTGGCCTGAGTAATTGAAAGGAGGTTGGTGGGGCTGACTCACGCGGTGAGAGGGGTGAGGGCACCACAGGAAGCACCGAGGGCCCCAGGGAAAGGCAAGTTTACAGGGCCGCCTCCCTTGGCGCTGCATTCCTCGGCCTTGCCCTGGGTCTCATCCCATCCTGGAGGCTCAGCTACTGCACCCTGACTCCTGGAGGGAGTTTCCAGGGGGAGCCAGTGGTCAGCAGAGGAACACAGTAACTGTCATTTTCTTTCCCCACCTTTTCTGGATCCCAAAACACTCAATGAAGAACAAAATGACATCTCACAGCTCTCATTCCTCTGTCCTGACTGAACCAAAGCCTTGGAGACTTTCTGAGGCCTTCACCCCAACAAAGATAGAAACACGGATAGTTGCAACTCGACTCATCTCAAACTTCCTGCCTCAAGGCCTCTTTCATGTAGATCTTATGGAGAAGGACAGGGTAAGCCTGGCATTCCAAAAGCATGTGGAGAACACTGATGGCTGACTCCCCTGGCAGGCACAGCTCCCCAGCGATGGGCCTTGTCTAGACATGCAATCCACTCTCTGTGCTGCCAGATCACTCAGGGTCAAACACATGACCCAATTTGGCCTATGTGAGGTAAGGAAAGGTCTTCTGAGGATACTGGGAGACCATTTCCTGCTTTTAAGAAGATGACCTTGGGCCAGCATCATGGCTCATGCCTGTAATGGTAGCACTGTGGGAGGTCAAGGTGTGTGGATTGCCTGAGCTCAGGAGTTCAATACCAGCCTGATCAAGAGCAAGACCCAGTCTCTAAGAAAAATAGAAAAAACTAGCCATATAGGCATTGTGGTGGGTGCCTGTAGTCCCAGCTACTCGGGAGGCTAAGGCAAGGGGAACAGTTGAGCCCAAGAATTTGAAGTTGCTATGAGCTATGACAGGACACAGAGTGAGACTCTATCTCAGAAAGAAAAGAAAAAAGAAAGAAGAAACACAACCCTGAAAGATATTGCTCTAATTCTGCCCCTGGATGTGATGTCTGCTTGTACTGTCTATAACAGCTTGAGCCACTTTGCAACCACAGGAGGCCTCAGCCTCCACCTAACATCAATGTGATAGCCAGGACAGAAAGAGTTAGGACCGAGGTGGAAGGAAGATCAGTGGGGATGGATATTGGGCCCTGACTTCCTTCTTTTCCACTTCATCACTAATAAACAGATGTTTTTTGTGTAGCAGGGGTCCTCGAACTACAGCCCGCCGGCCATGTGCGTTGGTGTGAATTGTATTTGTTCCCATTTTGTTTTTTACTTCAAAATAAGATATGTGCAGTGTGCTTAGGAATTTGTTCATAGTTTTTCTTTTTATACTGTAGTCCGGCCCTCCAACAGTCTGAGGGACAGTGAATTGGCCCCCTGTTTAAAAAGTTTGAGGATACTTGGGTAGAGACTAATGTTACATGTCCATGTGGCTAGGTGTGCTCAGAAGAAACTTCTTCCCACACTTCTTTTTCTTCCAAACACCAAGACATAATCTTGGCACAATAGTAGGCTTTTCCTCAGAGGAGTTCTAGGCAAATAACATTTGCAATGAGATGGAAATCAAAAGAGAGAATGAAGGAGGGGAAAGAAAAGAGAGCTCATCTGTGATTTCAGGGAGTAGGGAGATTATTTGGGGGCTCACCCTAAGTTTGTAGGCGAAGAACAGATGTAAGTTGGACAAAAAGGCACACAGGTCTTTCGCGTAGACTATCCATTTTAAGACTGCATAATGGTAGAGGTCTTTTCCATATTCGAGTGGGGCCAGCAGGCGAGGTTTCTGCCCTAGGTTTGGGTCTAAAGAACTTTCTCTGATCATGGGAACAGGCAGGGTTGACTTTCAACTATGAAGGCACAAAGAAAATGATAACTGAAATTTTGTCTTTAAGTGATGACGGTCCAGAAAGCAAGAACAAGTCCAAAGCATCGAATCAACATCAAGGTGGAAGGCAAGACAAGAATCTCAAACAGAGCCTGGCAAAAACATAAGGAGGCAGACAAGAAAAGGCAGGCTTGGGAGGGAGACCTCTCCCAAGCCTGGGAAAGGAAGGAACCATTAAAGGGTCTAACATGAGCTCTCAACTCTAGTGGATGATATGTGAATTGCTGGCAAAGATACTAAGTATTGGGATTTTATAAATCGATTTTAAATATTCACCAGAAAAGAATCTTAGCAATAATCCCAACACATCTGCCAGTCACATACTTTAAATGCCTCACATAGATGGGTTGCAATGAACTGAGCAGACCAAAATTTTCCATCCTAATTTAATTCAGGCCTGGCATCTAGGTTGGATCTATATGGAGGATTAGTGCATTATAAACCCATGTTGTTTTTTCTTGTTCCCTCAACGGGAGCCATGCTCTTTACATCTCATCCAACTTTGAACCATGGAGGCCCTTCCCTTTCTCAGACCCCCCTCAATCCCAATGGAACAAGTTGAAGTCCTCCAATCCAATGGAACTACTGCTTTTAAAGAAGCCTCTCAAGACACTGTTTATAAAGTATGGAGAGTCTTTGGGGGGTGTTTTATTTCTTTCTTTCCGAGTTATTTATATTTGTTCTTTTGACTTTTGCAAACCTTCCTGGAAGCATCACTTACCTCTTTGTTTTTTCCTTAATTAAATCAAGTTTGAAAATCCATGGTCATGTAAGTCTTCAGAAATTCATTATCTCTCCGTGGAGAGCAACAAGGAGCCATGTCAATCTGGTTACCATAGACCACCAATGGCTTGTAAGCATCTTAAAGTGCTGTTCTTGGCAAGGACTAAGCCATTAGAAATAAGCTTTCATTAAAATTCAAGCTCTCTGTCATGCCTGGAATCTTCCTTGAGGGTACTCAAGAAATATTTTCATCATTTAAACCTGTAGTAAACTTAATGCAGACTACCCAAGTAAAAGGACTGTGTCTGCTCAAGCCACCATAAAACCAACAAATATGTTTCCAAACATAAAAGAGTGAGAAAAAATTAATGTTCTGTGTATTTTGAGGAGCTTTCTATAGGGAGATTTTTTAATTAAATGCTACCATTTGGTTTCTATAATTACCTGATAGGGTGAAAGACAGTGAGGTAGAAGGAAGAAAAAAAAGAACAGTGTGGTACCACAGCAAGGAGAAAACTAAAGGCAAGGAGGAATGGCCCAATGAGAAAGAACTTGTAACTAAGTTAGGATTTCAAATCTCACCTTTGACACTCACCAGCTGGGTGACTTAGGCAAGTTACTCAACTCTTCAAACTTTTTGCTCAATTGTACACGGAAATCCTAAAATCTATCTCATGGGGTTGTTAAAATTATGGATAGGAATCAATTAATTTATTAGCTCCTGAACCATATTAAGTGATCAATAAGTGGTCCAGATTATTATCACAATTAGCAGTAGCAATGTAGAGATTAAGCAGAATGAAATAAAACCAAAGATATGCTTCATTTTATTCATTTCATTCCTACCATCTCACATGTTGATTTTCTCTCTTCAGTGTCCAGAAAGAGATGTAGTAATGGAAACTGGATGCATAGAAAAGTCCATTTAGGGAGGGCAACAAAATGAACGTTTGTATCCTTCCAAAATTTATGTGTTGAAATCTTTACTGCCAAGGTGATGGTGTTAAGAGGTGGAAACTTCAAGAGGTGATTAGGTCATGAGGGTAGAGCCCTCATGAATGAGATTCATACCCAAATAAAAAAGACCTCAGAGAGTTCCCTCACCCCTTCCACCATGTAAGGACACAGCAAGAAGACAGCCATTGATGGACCAGAAAGCAGGTCCTCTCCGACCTTGGACATCCAAGTCTCCAGAACCACGAGAGATAAATTTCTGTTGTTCATATGTCACAGGATATGGGATAGTCTGCGGTAGTTTGTTATAGCAGCCCCATTGGACCAAGACAAAGAACAAATTTACAAGGTCATGTAAAAGTATCCTGGAGCCACACCACAACTTCCAGAAAAAAACCCTAGTAAAAGAAAAGGAATAAGTATAACGTATCTCTTGGCAATCCCTTTTCTAAGATTTTTAATTGGAGCTTTAATTCACTGTTCTATAAAATAGAAGTAAAAATAATACACAGACTTGTTTTCCATTTGACAACCTCCCTCCCTCACAGCATCATCTCTCCCATTCTTCATCACATCCTTCTCAACAGCTGGGACCCAGCAGCATCCAGAGTCACTACCCTAGAGTAAGGGTTCTTTGGTGCGTCTGCAGTTCCTGAGTTGCTGTTAAGCTGCAATTTATCCTACCTACAGGAGACGGAATCACAGTGCACATACCCCAACCAGATGAAGTCCCACTGCCTCTGACCTTGGCTATCCCCTTCTTGCAAATTATCTGAATAAAACTGGAATGACTAAGAAGCAAAATTCTCTTTTCTTTTTTCAGAAACCCTGCAATTTTCAAGCAAGGGATAGTTTGGGGTACATTTTATTCAGATAGTAACAAGTCTTTGAGAAAGGTGTCATTGTGTCTCAGCCAAAGAAAAGCAGTCTACAGCACCTCACTCAGGGGGACACAGAACAAGGAGTCTATATGGGTGTGAATATTCTATTCAAGCTGACTGAAGTGGTTAATATCTTCTGTTTGGGTTACCTGCAAACATTCCCACTCTTGCTCCCAATGTGATCTTTTTCTGACAGCACCAGTTATCTACTAGAAAACCTAAATGGATTGAAGTAAGCTGCATTCAGCCAAACGTTGAGGAAGTGGCCCACCAGTCCACAAACGTGGCTAAATTCAACTTAATCACACAATTACACCCAAATATATGTAGTGTGTGATCCACAAACAGATGCTTTTATTAAGTTCTACCATGAGTAGCAAAATCATTATCCTTACAGAATAAAATATGTTTCTCTGTATTACAATAAACACATCGTATCATATATATATATATATATTTGAAATAGTATAATATATATTGAAATCTATTTTACCTAGAATGTAAGCTTCATGAGTCAGGAACTTGTCCATTTTTTCATAGTAGGTATGCAATTAATGCTTATTGAATAAAAGAGTAAATATGCAATAAATTCTTTTATTAGATATTCAAGGCAAGTCTTTGCATTAGGACCTAGAAGTGATATTGCTGCCAACATATTGTAGTCGAAAGACTCCAAGTGACTTGGTCAAGGTCGCCCAACCAGAAGTAGCAGAGTCAGACTGAAGCCCAGGTAATAGGACTCCTTATCCCATTTTTTATTGTAAATAGATCTAACTTTTCTAATCCATGAGAAAACAAAAGTTGCTGCTTGTCTTCTTCACCAAGTAACACCACTGAGCTAACTTCATTTCACCCTCTGTACCTTACTTTCTTGGATCAGGTTTATCCAGATCCTGGGGCTGAAAGAAATACTATCCAATTCTTTAGACCATTTTCATTCTTCTCTACATCTGAGCCAAGTCAGAGGCCTTCAGGTCCCTCCACCATTTTTTTTCCTTCATTCCTCCACTTCTTTTCTCTTCTTTGTTTTTGTTCGTCTATCTTCCCTTTTCCTCCGCTGACTCAAGCAATTACTAAATAAGAGACGGTTAGCACTCTTCTGAATTGCAGTTCCAATGCATCTCCGGGTGAATAAGGATGCATTGGAACGCTTTCTCCTGCTGTGAGCCTTCTCTTCCTAAAGGCAAAAGTGAAAAAAGAAGAAAAGCAAAAGTTCCATTTATAGAAAAGGAGGTAAACCTTAGCTAATACACCTCTACAAACACACGAAGGGGTGCACACAGAAGCACTCACACTCCCACATGCACCCTCCTTAGTCCTTACAAATCCTCAACCTTAGGAGAGATGTTTGAATTTTCAGTGAATCATTAGCCTCCCATTTCTTTCTTCTTTCCACAAAAGATGAGGAACATTGGCTAATGCATCCAGTGAGTAGCTTTTTTATTAACCACTGGTTATTAAAAAAAAAAAGGCTCATGTGGTATGTCCGCATATCTGCAAAGAAGATAAAGAGTCAGTGGGCAAGAATGGAGAGGATTTGCTTCAAAACATTTCTTATTTTAGGGGAACAGAATCGAGGTCCCTGAAAGTCATGGCGTCTGTGGGTATGAATGCCCACTTAGTATTTAGCTTGTTCAGTTCTTTGCTTCCAGACCCTCCTGGCCAAATTTATTGCCCATGGCCGAAGAAAGGATTTTTTTCCCCCATGAAACTTGTTTTGGCTTGAAGTAAAGTTCAAATAATATTTACCAAGATTATTAAAAAACTCTAAAACTTTTTTTCTTCTTCAGCATTCGGGGATGGAATGTCAGAAAGTGTTGACATTAATTTTTAAATTAATATTTTTGGAAGAATTTCCTTTAATAAAAGATCAAATGATCACCACAATGCTGGAAGTGGGTTGCTGATTGGTATCAACACTTGTCAACGACAAAGGGCAAAACTTAACGCAAGCTTGTGGGCAGGTTCCCACTCAATGGAAATACAAACTATCTTCTTAAACAGAATTTTTTGATTTTCCTCTTCAGCTCATCTTCAGCTCCAGGGCTGAAATGCTGACCTCAAAAACATCTTTATTGCTAGCAGGGGAAAGAGTGTTTCTCAACTGAAACATATAGCCCTCATCAATTCTCCGCTGCCATGTGCCAAAGAATTCTGTAACTGCCTTCTAGGCCATTAGAAAAGACTAAATATTAAAGACTACCTTGCACTTTCCAGTCTTTCTTTGTTTCAACATCCAGCCAAGGCAGAAGGTAGCAAAGAACAGAATGAGCTTCATTGAAACAGACCTGGTTTATATGTTGAAGCTCCACCACTTCACTGTGTGGCCTCCAGAAATGAACTCCCTCTTGGCCTCAGTTCCCTCACCTAAAAAATTAATGTAAGAAAAATACTTTTCTCTCATAGTGATTGTATTGGCACTCCCATCTCCATTTTTTTAAATTATATATATATATATTTTTTTTTTTTTACAAGACAGGCAGGGGGTCTTACTATGTTGCCCTGCTGGTCATGAACTCCTAAGTTCAAGTGATCCTCCTACCTCAGTGTCCCATCCCAAGTAGCTGGGATTACAGGCATGACCACCGCACTTAGCTCCTATTCCAATTTTTTAAATTTTGTTTTGCTCTGCCAAAGTTATCCTCTTCTAAAATACTCTTTTATTTTATTTTATTTTTATTAAATCATAGCTGTGTACATTAATGCAATCATGGGGTACAATGTGCTAGTTTTATATACAATTTGAAGTATTTTCATCGAACTGGTTAACATAGCTTTCATGGCATGTGCTTAATTATTATGTTCAGACATTTTTATTCTACATTTAGTAAGTTTCACCTGTACCCTTACACCTAAGATGCACTGTAGGTGTTCAAATACTCTTTAATAGTATTTACTTATTTAGTCTGGTTAATTATCTGTACATTCCCTTCCACCATTAGAAGATAAAGCCCATATGGGGATTACCCACTGCTGCATCCAATGCACAGTAGATACTCAATAACATTTACTGAATGTTGAATGGATGAACACAAAGCCATCAGCACAGGGCTGGTGTGTAATGCCTCCCCTCAGAGCATACCAGTGACCAAGCCCACTATTCCTGTCATTGTGAGGTACATAAATGACCCACAGCACTGGTTTTTTTCTCCATCTTCCTCACCATACAGCTTTTTGCCACAGCACGCTTGGTAGAGAACGCTTTGCTTTCTTTCCTGCTTTTCTTAATATTCACATCCCCCATGGCTTGCAGTCACTTTGCCAAAGACTCTGACTCAGGATCAAGCCATCCTGGGAAAGAGAAAGTGACATAAACGAATAGCTTGCCAGACCGAGTAGCCTCCACTGACCCAAGTTTCCCTCTCTTTATGTTTTATTAGTTTTTTTCTTTCTAAAAAGCAGTATTCTCAGTTTTTCAAGATAAAATAAGGAGGTTTTTTTTGCCATTCATAAACTTTTGTCCTGTATTCAGGTACAGAAAGCATCTGCCTTCGCTAGTTTGAGACATCAGCCTAAACCACACAACAAGCCAAGGACATCAGTTCTCCAAATGACCAGGCCCAGGACGCCCATAAAGTTTAATCTCCCAGGAAGAAGCCCAGCTGGTCCTACTTTTACTAAAGTAGGGGTGACTAAGAATGGAAGCAAAGCAAACTGCCAGAGGAGATATGCCTCTCAAAATACTCACAGATTTCCAAAGCCAAAAATCTATTCTCCATTCCTAAAATCGGGCTTTTGTTTTTGTTTTTAATTCTAAAAACCCAAATTTTATCTCATTCTGGGAAAAACCAGTGTCCTAACTTCCCTCCACTTTTCAAGATGAAAAAGATGATGAGCTTTGGAGGTGGCCAGGTCTAGGCTGGAATCCTGACTCTCTACTGATAGACATTGGCACTTTCTTGAGAAAATTAGTTTCCTCCTGAACAGTGGATAGTAACACCTATCTCTTGCGATTATGATGATGATTCAATGAATTAATGCTTGCAATGGATCGGGTACAGTGGCTGGTACACATAAAGCATTCAATAAATGTTCATTTGTATCACTTGTAGCTTTCTTTTTAATTAAGTGAACCTAAGTAATTTATTTAATTTCCAGAGGATCCTCAGTTCTAAAATAGGGATAATTCCTCATAGATGACAGGAAATGAGGAAACATTACTGTGCCAGCTACATTAATCACCCATCTTACATCATCATAGAATTTGTCCTCTGGGTTCTTTCAATACAGTACGTGACCCCATTAATTTAACCTTCAAAACAGCCCTCCCTATATACAGCAATGCAACCATTATTACCATTAAGGTATGAGACATTTCCATCATGCGAAATTTCCTCGTGTTCCCCTGTGCTGAATTTTTTTAATTAAAAAATTTCTAAGTTCAAATAAATTTTAGGCCTACAGAAAATACAAGAATTTTCTAATGATCAGATTGTCAATTATTAAGAGCAGTCTAATCATCACCATCTTTACTGCCGTCTATCCTCTCTCTCCATCCATCCTTTGCTGAATCAGACCAACTCTTTCCAAGCCATCTGCTCTGAGTTTCCAGTTAGGTCACCCAAGTCATCTGTGTCCTGATGGCTCCCAGGGCCTACAATCCCAAGTCCTAGTGAGTTAGAGGATGGAAGATGGGGTTCAGGCTGCACTGTAACCATCTGCCTCTTGGGCTACATCTTCCTTGTGAATGCACTTCCTGTGTAGCTTTGGAATATGTCATAGAAGAAGATGCAGAAGCCAAATGGTCATCTTCCTAATGCCTACAGAATGGTCATAAATGTAGACACCAGAAAACACAGCAGGTAAGAATGATGCAAACTCCACTCATGGAGGAAAGTATCAGCTAAAGGGAGAAGAGAGTGAATGACAAAATAAAAACATTGAGGGTTGGCCAGAAGAGTCAGGTTAACACTGCCAGGGAGCCGCAGAGGCCTGGTATAGAGTAGGTCCTCAGTGAGAAAGAGTTGAATAGATGGAGGAAGAAACCCATATTCATTGTATCAATTGATGAGTAGTAATTTTTAAAATCACAACTATAAACCGAGGCCCTTGATATGATGGTCAGATCCCAGGTGCATGCCATCTTAAACTCTCCCTATTCAAAGATGACCAAACTTGCCCTGAGTCCTCAAAGCTGACAGCCAGTGGCTTTTCTGGCCATGATCCCACTGTTGAAGGGACCTCAGAGATCATTCATCCTCATTTTTGGCTTCCTGGACTCTTTGCTCCAGAGTTTAGGTTAAAAATGCTGCCTAAGATCTAGAACAAAGGGAAGGAAATGATTGCCTTCCCAAGGAGGAAGGCTGATTGCCAGAACCTTCCCTTGGCTCTAACTCCCCCTGGCCAGGAGGCCATGTCAGCCTTCCTGTGCTGCTCCCACCTGCTGGCCCAGCACACTGTTCCAGGTGCTGCATTTCCCCTTGGCAAGAGGCATGCGTGAGGCTTCTTGGCCAAGGCAGGCACTTGTCCGGGTTTCAAGACATCCCTGCTGCTGGTTCCTGCTGTCTTGTTCCTGACCCTCTCTCCCCACTCCATTTAGCCTTCACCTCATGAACCCAGAGTTTCCTGGCTTCTGCCTAACTCCTGGCTCCAAGTTTAGTCGTGCTTGCCAGATTCCGGGCACTCCCAAATCCAGCCAAGTGCCTTGTCTGGCCCCGAACTTTCCTCCCAGGCTTCCCCTGGCTCTTCTCGTCTTGATTTTCAATCTCTGGCTCACTGCCGGCTCCATCATTTACAGCTCTGCTTTCATACCCACTCGCCATCCAGCCAAGAACTTGCACATGCCCTGCAGGGGTGTTTTCTAAGCAGCCTCGCGCAGAGGGATCTAACACCATGACCTTTCTCATTATACCTATGTTAGGATTGACCTAAAGGTGATTCTAAGAGCTTCCTTTGTGGTTAAAAGGTACAGGTTTGCAGGGCATGTTTGGGGAAACAGATCCCCGGACTGAGGTCTTTGTAGGCAAAGCCTCCCATCATCCCCCCCCACTTCCTTCCTCTTAAAGGAACTGCCATTTTAGAGCAAGCAGGCATAAAAACTTTAGGACAAAATCCATTAGCACCATCTTTCAGACCTCCTGGTTTTATCACCTCAGCTGTCAATAATTTCAACATTTTGAACAGTTAGCCTCACTCTTTCGTTATATGTTCACTCACCCTTTTCTTCTTTACCGTAGCCTCTTAAGTGTTAAAATACATAATTTATGGCATAGAATCATTGGTTTCAAAAGAACATTTTGTTGACTAACAACAAAAATTGTTAGAGAACTAATGCTTGATTGAACTTGGGGAATACTGACGCTTCAGGGAGGGATGCGGGCATTCCACCTAACCTAGGGAGAAGTGCATGACATAGCCATGTTTTACATGACAAGACGCCGCTGGGCCATAGAAGTCCTTCCCAAACTGTAACGTCCTGGCACACACAGAAAATAGTAATAGTAAAGCAGAGCAGGGGAACTGAAGGAGGCTGCTAACAGCAGAGCATCATTGTCCAAGCATTCAGTGCCCCAAGACCCTGGCTGGCCGCCTTGAAGGCTGAGGGTGTCAATATCTCAGCACATCTGTAACCCATTTGTGGAACATCAGAGGTTTATGACACCCTGGTGAGCTCCAACTGACCATAATGGCCTTTCCCTGGAATAGTTTTGAGTTCCTACGAATGTTCTGAGTGACCATGCCAGCCTCTGCTCTAGGAACTTGGGATACATCAGTGAAAAACTAAAGAAGGTTCCTGCCGCTGTGAGCAATGGGAGGAAACATCACCAATGTGTATTAAACACAATAAACAAGTAGGAGCTGTGGCTGTCAGAGGGGAAAGTGCTCTGGAGCAAAGATGCAGAGCAGGGCAAGGAGACTGGAAGTAGGGAGGCTGGGGCCGGGTATTGCTGGATTAAGTAGATAGGATGGTGGGGTAGGCCTCACTGAGAACGTGAGCGAAGACTTGGAGAGGGTGAGGATATTAGCCAAATGGACATCGGGGCAAGAGCATTCCAGGCAGCAGGAACAGCTACGGCAAAGACGCTGTGCTGGGAGAGCGCCCAGTGGGCCCAGAGGCAGCGAGGCATCACCTGGCCACGGAGAGTGTGCTGGGAGAGGCAGGACCCAGGGCGGCAGGGCAACCACAGGCCTCTGCTTTTCCATCAAAGATGTCCTTGGTCTACCCAGCAGATCCCAAAGGCAGGCATGGACCACCCTCCCACTGCTGCCATTCCTGTCAGGACACTGAAGGCAGCTGCAGAATGAGTGATTTGTTTTTAATAAGAGAGGGGCAAAACGGCAGGCAGCCTAGCATGAAGGACTTCAAAACTGGGACCCTGTTGCCTAGCCAAATGCACAGATTAAAGTTGCTTTATGGTGGGAGATTGCCTGGCTGCAGAAAACCACGAAGATGCGATCTGTCTGTCACTAATGGCCCAGGCAACCCTGTGGCTGACCTCCTGTGGTCACAGAGGGGCCAAGTCCACCCGGTAAGAGGCTCCTGACATGGCAGGAGCAGGGTGACCGTCACATCACATGCAGAAAGAAACAGGAGGTGAGGCTGAGGCATCCTGATGTGACCTGGAGGAAATCCCACCCGACACACCGTGGTTTCTGAGCTTTAACTCCCGAGCCTGTCACTCAGAACGACATGTGCCTTCAGCATTATGGCTGAAAGTCAAAGGTTTCATCTCTTGAAAGATGAAACTCCCGCCTCTCGGGCTCTGCTCTGCCAACCCCTGCGTCTTGTCCTGGGCTGAGGAACAAACCCCCAGCTCAGCGTTCAGCCCCCCAGAGTCACCCTTCTCCCATCCCTGAGGAGAGGGAGGGTGGTACCAAGGGGGCCTGGGAGGATTTCCCCCTCAGTATGAAAGCAAACGTGACGGGCATGAAATCTGGTCAGGTTTCTGTCACCCCACTCGGTCAAGCCAAAGGGCTCTGCGCAGCGAGGGGCGCTAAGAAGGCGACGGTTCGCGTCTCCCCCGGCCCGGTGTCGCCCGGCCTGCGGTGCGAGGAAGGACGCGCGCCGCCGGCAGCGTTTGTATTTTCCACGCTGTGGTGAACTTGGAAACTTCGCCCAGCTCAAGACAGAATCCATTTACTCGGGCACAAATCTCCTGATCATTTCTCCTTCCAATGTGGGAAAGCAGCGCTGAGAAGGTGGAAAGTGTGGAGCACGTCATAAATCCAGGGACGCGGGGACGCGGGAAGCTGCAGGAGGCACATAAAGGAAGCCCTGTGCTTTAATATGGTTTTCTGCTGAAAATCGACATGTGTGGTTTGGGACAAAGGCCTTCTAGTGCGGAGGAGAGAAGGTGCAGTGTTTCTCCTTTTCAAAAGCAGAGGAGTGTCTGGGAGAAGAGTGAAGAGACGCGCTCCGGGGTATAGGGAAGGAAACTCAAAATAAAATGACAGAACTTTCCAGTGACTGCCCTGAGGAAATGCGGACAGGCGCCAGCTTCCTAGGCCGCGGGGATGTGTCTTCGCGAGCCAGAGACCTCTGTCTCTGTGTTACATTGGAGTGGAAGCAGGTGTTCCTTGATAAAAGCCCCCAACTTAGGGCCACGTGGCGGGGATTACCTCTCATTTAACACGTCCCTTTTCCTGTTGATCCTTCTCTCCAACGTAGGCAAGGTTAACAAGAGTCCCACGTTTTTCTCAAAGGCTTTCTCTTTGAGTATTTTGTTGTGCAAAGTTCCAGAGGTACGTAGTAGATCAGGGCCGGGCTGCCTCAGACTGCCTGGGTTTGGACATGTGCTCCGTTGGATGTGGTACCCACCACCAAGCTGATTAGCTCCTGTGTCTCAGTTTACTCCTCTGTCAAAGGAAATCGATTATAATGCCTTACCTTTTGGGGTGGCTGAGGTAATTAAATTAGTTAATATATGAAAAACACTTAGTATATACAGACCCCTGGGTTATATCATGTTTGCTATTCTTTTTTTTTTTAGGTCTGGGCTGGATTTGAACCCACCACATATGGGGCAGGTACCCTACTCCTTTGAGCCACAGGTGCCGCCATGTTTGCTGTTCTTATCCAATTAAGCTTGAATAGCCTAGCCTTGAACACTAGCCCCAGCATCTTGGCTTTCTGGTTTTAAAAACATGGGCAATACTCTCACGTACCTCAGAAACATAATACCAAAAAAACAAAGAGTGTCATTTAAATCTACTTTGCCCTCACTTGAATCTACTTGCTTCTCGGACCTGGTGACCATGTGTGGGCTTTGTCCCCCCAGCATCCATCATCTCTTCTCTTGGTCACAGCATCATGAGACTTTGGGGAACTCCCCTCAGCTCTTGGACAGCTAATGATTACAGTTCATTGAGCCTAAACAACCACTTCATGGCCCCCCACCTCTGAGCAGTGGAAGGGTAGGCCTGTGACCCAAGCTGGGTTCTCTCTTTCCCTCTCATTGGAATTCGTTTCCTGAGCGGAATGAACCAAGGGCTGGAGAGAATGGCTGGCAGTATTTTTATCAGGCTGCAGTGGCCGAGGAGTGTGTGCTTGAATTCTCACTGCCCAGACACCCAGGGATGCCTTTGTTCCTGGCCTTTTCAGGACTCCTTTGTCTAGCTTTTTCTTTGAGCTCCTCCAGATCCTTTAATAAACTCCTTTCCCCCTGTTTTAGTCCGAATATGTCCCTTTTTGGTCTTTAAGTTTCTGCATTCATATAACTATTGAAAGTTTGTCATTGATGATTGGGATCCTAAGTGGCTGGAAAACAAGTTACACAGAAATAAATACTTTCTTTTAGTCATGCACAGATTTTTAGTTCCTTTGACATATAAGAGTTGTACATATTGATGGGATACACTTTAAACATTTCTCATCTGTGTTGGGAACATTCAGTATCCTCCTTCCAGCTATTAGAAGGTGCTGAGGCAGGTACTTGGTAATTACTAAACAGTATTGTAACACAGAACACTAGAGCTTATTCTTCCTATTTAGCTTCCCATCCCTCCCTTCCTTCTCCACATCTCGGTCTCTAATATCCCCTGCTCCTTTACCTTTTTTTATCCATTGTTTTTAGCTTCCATGTATGAGAATATATGGTATTTAGCCTTCTGTTGCTGGTCTATTTCACGTCATAGAACGTCCTCCAATATCATCTATGGTGCCATGAAAGGATTTTGTCCTTTTTATGGCTGAATAGTATTCCTGTGTGGGGGTGTGTGTGTGTACATACCACAAATTCTTCATCTTAACATTCACCTGTTGTTGGACACAGGCTGATGCCCTATCTTGGCTATCATGAATAGTGTTGTAATAAATATGGGGGTACAGATGTCTCTTCAATATTGCTGCCTTTTCTTTGAATAAATAGCTAGTAGTAGGGTTGCTGGACTGTAAATTGGTTCTATTTGTAGTTTTTTGAGGACTTCCATACAACACATAGTAGCTGTAATAGTTGACATTCCCATCAACAGTGGAGAAGAGTTCCTTTTTCTCTGCACCCTCTCCAACATTTATCATTTTTTGTCTTTTTGATAATAGCCATCCCACTAGGGTGAGATGATGCCTCGTGGTGATTTTGGTTTGCACTTCCCTGATGATTGGTGATGTTGAGCATTTTTTTCATGTGTTTGTTGAACATTTGTATGTCTTCTGAGAAATGCCTGTTCAGATCATTTGCCCATTTTTTAATAGGATTGTTTGGGGTTTACATGCTATTGAGATGTTTGAGTTCTTTGTATATTCTGGATTTTAATCCCCTGTCAGGTGAATATTTTGCAAATATTTTCTCTTGTTCTTTAGGTTGTCTTTTCGCTCTGTTGATTGTTTCCTTTTCTGTACAGAAGTTTATTGCTTGATATGGCCCCATTTGTTCATTCTTGCTTTTGTTGCCTGAGTTTTTGAGGTCTTATTCACAAAATTTTTTCACAGACCAATAACTGGGAAATGTTTTCTTCTAGTAGTTTTATTGTTTCAGATCTTACCTTTGAATCTTTGATCTATTTTGAGTTGTTTTTGTAGAGTATGAGAGGGCAGGGTCTAGTTTCATTCTTCTGCACTGGTTTTCCTGGTGCTATCTTTTTCCAAGAGTCTATCTTTTCTCCAATGAGTGTTCTTGGCACCTTCATTGGTGTAAATATGTGGCTGTGAATATGTGCATTAATTTCTGGGTTCTTTGCTCTGTTCTATTGTTCTGTGTGTCTGTTTTTATGCTAGTACATGCTGTTTTGGATACTATAGCTTTGTAGTATATTTTGAAATTTGGTAGCATTTTGTGGTTCTATACAAATTTTAAGATTTTTGTTTGTTTGTTTCTGTGAAGAATGTCACTGGTATTTTGATAGGGAATACATCCAACCACAGATTGCTTTGGGTGCTTCATGAACAGATTTGAAAAAGTGGCTGTATATTGATGGCACCCATAGCTCAGTTGACAGGGCACCAGCCACATACACCCAGGATAGTGGTTTTGAACCTGACCAGGGCCAGCTAAAACAACAATAACAACTGCAACAACAACAAAAATAGCTGGGCATTGTAGCAGGTGCCTGTGTCCCAGCTGCTTGGGAGGCTAAGGCAGGAGAATCACTTGAACCCAGGAGTTTGAGGTTGCTGTTAGCTGTGATACCATGGCACTGTACCTAGGGTGACAGCTTGAGACTCTATGTCAAAAAAAAAAAAAAAGTGGCAGGCGGTGCCTGTAGCTCAAAGGAGTAGAGTGCCGGCCCCATATGCCGGAGGTGGCGGGTTCAAACCCAGCCCGGCCAAAAACTGCAAAGAAAAAAAAGTGGCCATGAAGGTCAAAGAAGAAAGAAGAAAGTTATGTTTGAGAGATACTGGGCTACCCTTGCCTCTAGAAGTAGTGGAGTTGCAAGCAAAAAAGAGCCAGGAGCATGTTGTGGTCAAAAATGAGAAGGTGTTAAGGCAAGTACTTGGTCAGAAGAGTTTGGGGAAAGAGTAATACTACAGCGACCAGAAGGAAGAAGAAAAACAAGGAAAGATTGAAAAGATGGGTAATGAAGAGGAAGGTCAAATATGAATGGGATTATAGGGGCAATTATTACAATACGAATGGCATAGGGAGGGGAACTTAAGCATCATTGTTTACCTGTCCATGTTTCCAAGAGTCCCACAGCCTCCTACCTGCCAGAAAGCTGTCATAGGAAGGAGAGTAAGGCAGGCACTCTCGACAGTGAGGAGGGGTGTGGGATAGAAAAGAAAGAAAGGGATCCAAGACACCTTCCTGGACTTCAGGCTTTGGCTTTGGGCCTGCCTTAAAGGGTAAGTGCCATATGTTGGGGAAAAGGATGATGTGACAAGAGACAGTGGATACAGGAAGGAAAGTGAAAGAGAGGAAAATGGTAGAAAGAAGAGCAAAGTTTAAAAAGTATGAAAAGGGCTCGGCGCCTGTGGCTCAACAGGCTAAGGCGCCAGCCACATACACCTGAGCTGACGGGTTCGAATCCAGCCCAGGCCCGCCAAACAACAATGATGGCTGCAACCAAAAAATGGCCAAACGTGGTGGCGGGTGCCTGTGGTCCCAGCTACTTGGGAGGCGGAGGCAGGAGACTCGCTTGAGTCCAGGAACTGGAGGTTGCTGTGAGCTGTGATGCCACAGCACTCTATCCAGGGTGACAGCTTGAGGCTCTGTCTCAAAAATAAAAATAAAAATAAAAAAAATAAAAAGTACGAAAAGATGTATGAGAATGGCAGGAGCACAACCTAGGAGCCAGGCCAGGCCTGAGTACTCCCGGGCCCAGCGCTGGGTGAGAAGGCCTCCTGCGGTGGTAGAGCCTTGTGGACCCACGCTATGAAAGAACAAACCGCCCCGTTAGTGCCTGACCAAGGCATTCATAATAATGGCAGTGAAATATTAGCAATGCCTGGTGCAGTGCAGATTTCTAGAGCATTCACATTAATACTCTGCTTTTACTCTACTTAGCACTGTCTAAAACCTTAATGTTTCAGAAAACCCATGAGACAGTTGAATTTTCTCCTGGCCTACCAATAGGTTCTCTCAACTTAACTTGGCATAACATCTGAAACAAGGATCTAAAGTGAAGGTTAGAAAAAAAGGTAGCCGTGCAAAGAGCAAGAAATATAGCAAGATTAATTAGAGGATGCAAGGCCCGTATCCATTTTGGTAGCAGTCTGGTCCAAACAAGGAGGGCCAAATTGAACCCCGGGGAAGCCAAAGCTGCCAGGGAACAAATGTTCTTTCATCTTTTTAATGTGAAGACAAGTTCCCCACTTGACATGAAGCTGGGCAGTGTGGTCTATTAATGATGCACGTGGTATACACAAATCCACCTTACTGAGCCATTGAAATTATTTATGTCAACTAAAAACAATTTAAGCTTTTTCTAAAAATCTCTCTTTCTCTCTCTCTCTCTCTCTCTCTCTCTCTCTCTATCTCAACACACACACATACAATTCCTGCTGTGTGATAGTAACAGAGTAGGGCTCAAGGTAAATTGCCTAAAGCTGGTATCTCTATCTCCTCCTAACATTGATAAGATGCAAGTATTAAGACAGAAATCAGAAACACCACAGTCAGGAAATGTGCTGTAAGAATTTTCATCTTAAAAGTCTAACATTTGGGCCAGGCATGGTGGCCCACTTCTGTAATCCTAGCACTCTGGGAGTCAAGGTGGGTGGATCCTTTGGGCTCAGGAGTTCAAGACCAGCCTGAACCAGAGCAAGAGAGTCCATTTCTACTCTATTTCTACTAAAAATAAAAAAACTAGCCAGGCATCATGGCGGGCGCTTTAGTCCCAGCTACTTGGGAGGCTGAGGCAAGAGAATCACTTCAGCCCAAGAGTTTGAGGTTGCTATGAGCTATGACACCAGGCACACTTACCCAGAGCAACAGAGTGAGACTCTGTCTCAAAAAATAAAAAAATAAAAAAATAAAGAACATTTAGACATTAATGTTCTTTCTTTCCTTTTATTTTTGACATGTAACAGTTATAGATGTTTATGGGTACAGAGTGATATTTCCATACATGTAAACAATGTGTAATTAGCAAGTCAGGTAATTAGCATATTTAACACCTTGAAATTTGTTATTTCTTTATGTTGGGAACATTCAAAATCTTCTTCCAGCTTTGTGAAAATATACCCTAAATTATTGTGACCCATGTCCACCATGTAGAGCGACAGGACACTGGAACTCATTGCTCCTGTCAAACTGTTAACAACCTCTCCCCTGTCCCCCTCTGCCCTACCCTTCTCAGCCTCTAGTAACTATGATTTAACTCTCCATATTGACGGAAGCTCTGTTATTTTTAACTCAGCTTTATTTCTAATGGGTTCCATAACTGGATGTACTAATATTTTGTTACCCAAACCAAAAATTATCTTTTGTTCATGGCACATATAAAAGCTATTTTTCCCTTCAAATGAGAGAGAAATTACATATGTTGGAAAGGAAGAAATAAACCTCCCCCCCAACAGCTTGCACAGTGTCCAACCATTTTTTTTATTCTACCACTCATTAGAGAAATAAAAGTTGTCTTGGGTCACATATTAAATATATAAACACTAATGTAGCTGACAAGCAAGAAAAAGTCCATGCATATTTTTTTGAGATATGACACTACAGATAAATAATAAAAAAAAAAAACTTCACAAAAGTCAGCGTGTGGGACACGCCTGCACATGAAACAGAGCCAGGGAGGTATGACCACCCTGTGTGCTTTCTGTCAGATGTCACATGAGGCTTCTGAGAAGGACGTTTGTCTGTTCCACATTTAGATGCCCACAACACTCTGTTTCAGTCATCTGATATTTAATAACCCTTTACTTCTTAGGACATTTGTCCTTCATTCAAACCTAAATGTATCCCTTTCTAATTTTTTTTCTTACTACATCCTCTGTGAGATTAGGACATAAGGTAAATCACCCTCTAATTGATAACATTTTATATATAAAGAAAGAATTATATCAATACAAGCATTAACCCCTACCCATAGAAATTTCAACTGTGTGCCCTACTGACAGATTTTTTAATTGTGTCACCTTTTTCTACATTTTTTATTACGAAAAAAGTTAAAACATACAAAAGCAGAGAGAATAGTTTAGTGGAGCTCATGTACCCATCGCCCAACTTCAACCATTTTCAACTCATGTTTTATTTAGTCTTTCACATTCCTCCCAATATTATTGTTAAGTAAATCCCATCCTTGATACTATTTCATTAGTGAATATTTCTATTGCTAAAAGATAAGGATTTTTTAAGTAGCCCTAGTAAAATCATCACACCTAAAGGAAAATAAAAAGTAATTTTTCTTATTTCATCAAATGTCCCACAAGCATTGGTGGTAGATACTTTCTCTGAAAGTCACACACTTTTCCCTGGGGCAACCCACATACGAGGACTGCTCAGTGCAGGGTTAAGAGCCTGTACCTGACCTTAGCACTTCCTGTAGGGTCAGTGGGCAGAGACATGTGACAGGTGCATCTCAGCCCAACTTCTCTCTCTCTCCATCCTGCTGCCTCCTCTCCCCAACAGGAGCACTCCCCAGGAAAGGTCCTGCCTGCTGATCTCTGTCTCAGTCTACCATCCAGACACACAAAGCTGCAATAGCATTTCAATCTGTTTGTCTCCTCATGTCATACACAACCTTCTATTTATTTTGGTTTCAACGGATTCTTTACTTGTAGTATCCAAATGAGGTCCACATTGCAAGTGGTTGGGACCTCTCACAATGTGTAGGTAATTCTCTCCTCTGTCCCTTTATTTTCTCCTTGAAATGGACTTATTGAAGAAAGAGAGTCATCGATTTTATGCTGTTTCCCACAGTTGGAATTTCACTGAGTGTATCCTCAAAGTGTAACTTAACAAGTTTCTCTATTACTGCACTTCTTGCAAACTGATAGCTGGCTCTAAAGGCCTGATCAGGTTCATTTTGCGGGGGGCAAGAATACTTTATAAGTGTTGTTGAATTCTTCTACTAAGAAGTACTTAATTTCAGGTGGCGCCTGTGGCTCATCGAGTAGGTCGCCGGCCCCATATACCGAAGGTGGTGGGTTCAAACCCAGCCTCGGCCAAACTGCAAAACAGAAAAATAGCTGGGCGTTGTGGCGGGCGCCTGTAGTCCCAGCTACTTGGGAGGCTAAGGCAAGAGAATTGCCTAAGCTCAGGAGTTGGAGGTTGCTGTGAGCTGTGTAACACCATGGCACTCTACCCAGGGCGATAAAGTGAGACTCAGTCTCTACAAAAAAAAAAAGTACTGAATTTCAAAGTATCTCTCTTTTTGTGACATTAACCACCTTTGGTGTACAATGGAATCTCTAGATCCACTAATTCATTAAGGGTTATCTACAAGGGATGCTCTAATTCTATCATGTCTTCATTTATTACTTACAGTGCTTCCATTGCTCACATACTAGTATAATTCACACAGGAAAATCTGGATAAATGCCTGATTTTTTTTTTTTTAAAAAAACAAGCTCTAGCAAGTTTTATTAAAGAAAAAATGTACATGATTTACTTTTCACCAGTCTGTTCTGGCATGCTTCTAATGATATCAGAGTCACCTAGAAAATAAAAATACAGTAATTTTACAATTCACTGAAAGATGACTTGTGACCAAAGATAACCTAGAATCACAGCCATTGTACAATCACACAAACTGATCATGTAATAAGCCAGACTTCACTTATCACCAGCATTTATAAAACCAAACCTAGGAAAAGAACTAGGTCTGGGGACACATGCATGATTTTTATATAGCGAATGCCCGTGCTGATTATTATAAAATCAGAACAGCGAGAATACCTGATTTTTTTTTAACAGTCTCAAAATAATGAGGTGACTCCCTACCATCCTCCAGTAGTGACCAATTTTTTCTAATGAGATTATGAATTATGGCATTCCACTTATTTGCAGTCATTATTCTTATTAATATTTAAATTGCTATATCTGTGTCCAATAGAAGTCTCTTCGGTGTAGTCCCTGCCTCCATTTGATATGACTGTAAGTAATCCTTGATACTTCTGTTTGGTTTTTCAAACAATTCTCCTTTCCCAGATACCAATTGGGTGTCCTACAACTCTATTCAGTTCTGACACTAACTACCTGGAGATAACGCAGACCCCACAGGTTTAAAAGCAGTCCCACAAGACCGTCCCTGCTTCAGACACCAGCCACAAATGCAGTTCCCATGTTACCTACATTTGAGCATAATGAACTACAAATTCAGGGACTCCCATGACACCACCAAGCCAGGTTCAATAATTCACTAGAATTATTCAAAGAATTTGACCATGGGGCAAGATGCAGGTGGCACAGAGCTTCCCTGCCCTCCCCAGTCATGCCACCCACCCAGCATACCCATGTGTTCACCAACCCAGAAGCTCACTTAGCCTCCTTGCTTGGGGGTGCCGACCTCATACACCAGGTCTGGTGGGTTTGAGCCCAGCCCGGGCCTGCCAAACAACAATGACAACTACAAAAAAAAATAGCCAGGTGTTGTGGGTGCCTATAGTCCCAGCTATGTGGGAGGCTGATGCAAAAGAATCACTGAAGCCCAAGAGTTTGAGGTTGCTGTAAGCTGTGACACCACAGCGCTCTACCAAGAGCAATGGAGGGAGACTCTGTCTCAAGAAAAAAAAATTCTAGTTCTAATTTTGATATTTGAAATCAGCATTTCACAAGATTTTATGTTTATTCAGGTTACTGATACTACTAGGATAATAATATCATCAGTGGCATTTTAATGTAAAAGAAAGAAATAAACCAAGATCCCTCCCTGGCAGTCTTGGCAGGAACAGGAAAGGCAGAGTGGGTAGCAGAAATGAGTAGTCTTGCATAAGAATTCGATTGGACCCAAGCTAGAGGAACACCGCCAAGCATTTTTCCAAATCTATCCATTCCATACATTTCTCTCTAGAGGAGCTTGTTATAAGCCTTTTTAGATATGCAAAGTTTGACTGAGAATTGAGGAAGAGAGCCAGAGGTAAATACACCATCTCCGCATTGCATAGTAATAGGAACTTGGAATTTTCAGATGGCACTCCTGGGACAATGGCTCAGCAACCTGGGGGCCTCAGGGCAGACAACGGCACTGGGAAATGTTGTTAGTGAAAGAAGGGTGCGTGAATGAGAGGGAGGTAGAGAGGTCTAGGGAACAGCCAACCCAGTAAGACTGTGCTGTGAGTCCCCTCTGTGTTCCCCAATTTCCAGCAGCCTTGCTACATGCTGTGCTTTGAAAAAGGGCAGGGAAGGATCTGGAGAAGCAGCATCAACAGAGAGAAGTCACAGGAGGCAAAGCCCTAGCAGGGGAGAGGTGAGCAGGGGGCTGGGAGCCACTCATGGTCACAAGGGGGGAAGGAGACCCTGTTTCCCAAAAATCCCACCTCCGCTTTCTCAGCCACCTTAAAAAAGGCACTGCTCTCCCCACGGAATACTTTACATGGATATTGTAGGACAGCCGTGCAGAGGATGAGAAATACCTTTACCCTTTTTCAGGTTCATGGCTGAGGATCCTATAACAAAAGACAGATTAACAAGAGGAAAGCATACAAACGTATTAATAAATTTTGTACAACATAAAAGTTTTCCTAAGGAAATGAAGAACCAAAGAAACAGGTAAGCCTGTGTAATTTTTTTTTTTTTTTTGAGGGGTTTGATGAAGAAGTAGATAGTCCTGGAAAAGTATGATTGGAAAAAAGGCATAATCTGGTGGTAATAAAGTGGGGGAAGTTGGGAAGGCCTGTTTGTTCCGATTCCTTGGTGACAGCGTGCCATCAGAGAAAGGGACGTCCCTTTCCTCCAGGTAGCTGTGCAGGGCACGCCTCAAAGGAGGACCTGCTTCAAGAGAGGAGAGCGGGAGAAAGTAACTGGGACTTTCCTGCCTCTGCTGCTTTCTCACATTGCCAAGGTGGCATATTTTTGAGGGTGGCCCATCCTGAATCTGCAGGTTCTATGGAATATGCTGCTGTACTAGATATTTTATAGATTTTTCAAGGAATGAAATAGATACTTCTTCCCCAGCCAGTGTAGTTGTTAATATGTGTACCTTCAGTTCTCCAAAATGTCTTATCAGGATAAATTCTAAAAATATCTCCTTTGGCCTTTAATTTTAAAAGTGGAGCTAAGCCCTTTCATAAATTTCCAACAGTGAAAAACAAAAACCCTCTAGTTATTGGTCCTTGGGTATTTGCTATAATGTTTTATTTTGTTTTGTTTTGTTTGCTTCATAGCAGCTATATTCATATCATGACACATACATCTTCCTATTAGCTTCAAGTCATTGAAGCCCCTTTTTCCAAGGAATTTATTGTCTATGTTTATAAATATGATTTTAATTTTTTTTTTTTTTTTTTTTTTTGGCCAGGCCGGGTTTGAACCTACCACCTCCGATATGTGGGACCGGCACCCTACTCCTTGAGCCACAGACGCCACCCATGATTTTAATTTTTTTTCTGAATATAACTTGAGGATTTTTTCTCAGGATATCTAAGTCAAATCATATGTTGGTTTCTTAGAATTGAATAACTAGGCTAATAGCATGATTAAACATTAAAGACTTAATAAATGGCATTATCTTGTAGCACAGGAACCCTATTTGGCACAAAGAAGTGATAGGTATAATTTAAAAATAAGTTTTTCCTCATGCAAAAAACAGCCTAGAGTCTAAGAGAATGTTAAATCATTTAATAGCCTTCCTATATGAGAAAGAAATCTTGTATATAGTATGGTTGACAATTGATGAAAGCTTTCATTCATTCATTCAACCGTTCACTTGTTGAACAAATGTTGATCAATTATTGAACAAATACTGAACAATTACCATGATGTATGTGAAGCATCATGCTAATTGCCACGGTAAGATAACAATGGGTATTATGGTCCTTTTCTTTCTGGAAATTATAGTCTAGAGGGAGAAAGAGAAAAATATAGAACTGTGAGAACACAAAGGAAAGGTACTTGGTACCTGAGAAATAAATGTTTGTTGTTTAAGCCAGCAGTACACAACCTTTTGGCACCAGGGACTGGTTTCATAGAAGACAGTTATTCCACAGAGGAGCATTAGATTCTCATAAGAAGCATGCAACCCAGATCCCACACATACACAGTTTACAGTGGGGTTCATCCTCCTATGAAAGTCTAAGGCTGCCACTGACCTGACAGGGGATGAAAGTCAGGCAACGATGCAAGCCACGGGGAACAGCTGTAAATACAGATGAAGGTGCACTTGCTTGCTTTAGTTCCAAACAGATTAGTACCAGTCCATAGCTCAGGGGTGAAGGAGCACGGGTTTAAGCCACCCAATCTGTCATTCTGTTATAACAGCTCAAACTGAATAAGACAACTCATGTTATAAATCCTTGCTCCGGGATTACCTTCCCTGGGAGGCTTTCACCAATTCTTCCAGTAAACACATTCCTATTTTCTTTTTTTTTTTCCCCCTGTTTTCTTGCATTGTGCAAGAACTTTTTAAAAGCTCTTACTACTTAACAGGATTCATTATGATTATTTATATTCTAGTCTCTCACACTGAACTAAGATCTCCTTGCACACAAGGACCATGTCTACTTATCTTTGTACTCCCAGTGTCCAGCATAG
This sequence comes from Perodicticus potto, assembly GCA_963574655.1. Taxonomy (NCBI): domain Eukaryota; kingdom Metazoa; phylum Chordata; class Mammalia; order Primates; family Lorisidae; genus Perodicticus; species Perodicticus potto. The sequence goes on from CAUYRH010139954.1 coordinate 28,964, forward strand.
GACATGGATATTGTAGATGATCATTAAACGTTTGCTGAATAAATTAACAAGAAGTTAAAAAGTAATTGCACCAAGAGAAAACAACATGCCCGAAGTACAGAAAAGGCATGTGCTTTGGGTATGTTTAGCAGCTCAGTATGACTGGTGCTTACAACAGTTGAGAAGTAAGAAAAGAATTAAACAAATTAGGTTGGGGTCAAAATATGACTTTATATATCAGGCTAAACTTATACTTTATTCCATAGATGATTAAGAGCCTATGATTGATCAGCCTCCAATTTTAGGTTTGAAATTCTTACTATATTATTTTTATCAGTTAGGTTTTGGTAGCTGACAATGAAACCACTCTGTATAAAAGTTTTCTAGTCTAATTTTCTCATATATGTAGTATTTTTAGAACATATCTGAAAAAGACTAGAATAGACAAACTAGATATGTCTAGACAATATATGTCAACAACTCATATATATCCAAACTGGTCTATCTACACAATAAACTGGACAGTTTATATGTTAATCTTTGCATCAGTTTAAATGCATTCCTTTTCCATATTGAAAGAAATTCCAAAAATTCTAATACCCTTCTCTCATTTGTTCTACTTTTTGATTCTCTCTTTTTTAATAGAATTAGGGGGTACAGGTTAAATTCCATTACATGCATGTATTATGTAGTGGTGGAGTCTGGGCTAGACTTTTGATGAACCCATCACCCAAGAAGGGTCTATGGTACACCATGGGTAATTTTTACCCCTCAGCCCTTCCCATGCCCCCCCTTGTTGAGCACCAGTGTCCATTATACCACTCTGTGCCCTCGTGTAGCCACAGTTTAGCTCCCACTTGTGAGAACATGTAGCATTTATTTTTCTGTTCCTGGATTGCTTCACTTCGGAGCCCTCCAGTTCCATCCAACTTGCTGCAAAAGACGTTATTTCATTCTTTCTATGACTGAGTAGAACTCTGCGGTATATACACCACATTTTCTTAATCCACTCAGCAGTTGATGGGCACTTAGATTGATTCCGTATCTTTGCAATTGTGCTGCAATAAACATACATTTGCAGGTATCACTGTGCTTATATATCTATTGCACCACAATTATATCGAGAAATCATTAGTGTGTTTTCTTTTCCTATAAGTAAAAGAGAAATGGGCATTTAGGTTGATTTCATATCTTTATAATCATTTGTTGGAGCACATTATGTCAAGAAATCATTGCTGTAATTATTCCCTTTCTTCCAGGTAAATACCCAGTAATGGGATTACTGGATAAAATGGTAGATTTATTTTTAGGTCTTTAAGAAATCTCCATACTGATCTCTATAGAGATGATGCATTTACATTCCCATCAAGAGTGTATAAGGGTTTCCCTTAACATCACCATTATTTGATGACTTTTAGTAATAGTCATTTCTAATTAAGAATAAGACGGTATCTCATTGTGGTTTTAAGTTGCATTGCCCTGATGATAAGCGATGCCCATATTTTTTGGCCATTTGTATATAGAAGCCCTCTATTGTAAAAGGAGCAAAATATCTAGGAGATTCAGTCCTGAATGTGAGGGAAATAAAACTGTGCCTCCCACACGCTAAGTAAGAGAAGAACTAGGAAGCAAATGCACGCTGCCCTCAGAATCAGACCAGCCCTCAGGGCTTAGAATGTGGCAAACTAAAACAAGATGTGGACGGAATTGGAGCCCCAGAATCTTGTGAGAAAAGAAGCTGGGAGAGGAACAGAAATGTGTGCTTTAGATAATTTCATACTTCCTGCATCATCTTGTTTATTTATGCATACGATAAGCAAGTATTGAGCACCTAGGATGTACCAGATGGCTAAATGCCTGAGAGTCAACAATGAGAAAGATACCAATGGGTAATTGGGACAAATATGTGGCACACTTCCCAGGGGAGGGACACAACTACAGTGTGGACTTCTACCTTACAGAAGCGATTATGTAACCTAAGTGTATGTATTTGCATATTACCCTGAAATTAAAAAAAAAGAATAAGAAAGAGAGATGCTGAGAGTGTAGAGGCTGGAGATCGTAGAGGCTGGAGGCAGCAGCTGGCAGAGCTATTACAATAGTGTGCCAAGGAATAGGGCAGTGTAAGTTATAGGAGAAACACCTCACTCAGAATGGGAGGACTAGTGAGAATCAACCAGAAAAAGGAAAAGTATTCCGGGGACCAGAAAAACTATGTGTGAAACCAGGTACGTGAGGAGAGAGGGAGCCTGCTGCCCGACACACTTTCTAAGCTCCTTGTAGATGGAGAAGACAGTGTGGGTGTGAAGCCCAAGACACAAACTGGGGCCCCCCAGTTCATGAAAACCTAGTAATGGTGAAAGAGCTAAGGAGTTAAAGAGTTTTCTCTTTGCTCCTTAGTATTTAGAATGGTATTTTTGAAAAGAAGGAAGTTTTGTGGGATGTGATTCAGAGCTTTGGGTGGGAACAACGTGGTGGAAGCCTCAATCAGAGAGGCCCAGAGGGAAATGGTAGATATGACTTGGTGAGTCAAGTTGGGGGTCTCTCTCCTTCCAGCCCTTTGAAGTTGTTCTCACAGGGGTTGGGAGTGTAGGAGGCACATCAAAATCTCACCAGGGATTTCCTACCAACACACCGCAGGAATCCCACCACTCCTTCTTCACTCCCTCTCCCCTGAGCCATCTGCACCCTTGAGCAAACCACTTCCCTCAGGTGTGTTAGGGTGAGAAACAAGTGGGGAAATACTGTCATAGAGGCTCTGGGCGTTATGAGAGTAGGAGAAGCAGTAGCAGAACCCTGAGGGGTGTGTGTAGGTGTGTGTGTGTGTGTGCACATATAGCATGCGTATATCTTCAGGCAGCGTTGGAAACATGGCCAGACTTGTGATTTAGAAAATATCTCTGCTCTTTAGGAAATAAAAGGTAGGTTGATAATATAGACTAAATTTTATGTCCCATCAAAATCAGGTTGAAATCCTAGCCCCTAAGGTGATGGCATTAAAAGGTGTGACTTTTGGCTTGGCACCTGTGGCTCAAGCGGCTAAAGCGCCAGCCACATACACCTGACCTGGCGGGTTCGAATCCAGCCCAGGCCCACCAAACAACAATGACGGCTGCAACCAAAAAATGGCCGGGCATTGTGGCGGGCGCCTGTAGTCCCAGCTACTTGGGAGGCGGAGGCAAGAGACTCGCTTGAGCCCAGGAATTG
>CAUYRH010139956.1:0-20102 GCA_963574655.1 Perodicticus potto
TACAGGCGCCCGCCACAACGCCCGGCCATTTTTTGGTTGCAGCTGTCATTGTTGTTTGGCGGGCCCGGGCTGGATTCGAACCCGCCAGCTCAGGTGTACGTGGCTGGCGCCTTAGCCCGTTGAGCCACAGGCGCCGAGCCAATTCCATATTGTTTTACAGAATGTCCGTACTAATTTGTATTTCCACCAGCAGTGTGTAAGGTTTTCTCTTGTTCATATCCTTTCCAGCATTTGTTATCTTTTCATCATTTTGTTGATATAGTCATTTTAACAGGAGTGAGCAATATCTCATTATTATTTTGATTTGCATTTCCTTGATGATTAGTGATGTTGAGCATTTCTTTGCATACCTTTTAGCCATGTCTTCTTTTGTGAAATGCCTACTCAGGTCATTTGCTCATTTTTTAATCAAGTTGTTTGTTTCCTTGCTACTGAGTTGTTTTAGTTTCTTATATAGCATTTTGGATATTAACCCCATATCAGATATATGGTTTGCAAATATTTTCTCCCATTTTGTAGGTTGTCTCTTAACTCTATAGATTGTTTCTTACAGAAGGTGTGTAGTTTGATGCAGTCTCATTTGTCTACTTTTGTTTTTGTTGTCTGTGCTACTGAGGTCATATTTAACAAATCATTGCCCAGACCACTGTCATAGACCTTTAACTCTATGTTTTAATTGAGTAGCTTTATACTACCCAAAGCAATCTACAGATTCCATGTGATCCCTATTAAAATACCAGTGATGATTTTTTGCAGAAATAGAGAAAATAATCCTAAAATTTGTGTGGATTTATAAAAGACCCTGAATAGCCAAAACAGTCTTGAACAAAACTGGAGGAATTACCATCACATGACTTCAAAATATACAACCAAGCTGTAGTTACCAAAACAGCATGGTACTGGCATAAAAGCAGATCCTTGGACCAACAAAGCAGAGAATTCAGAAGTAAATCTATTTATTTATAGACAGCTGATTTTTGACAGAGGTTGCCAATGCCATACAATGGGGGAAAGACAATTTGTTTACTAACTGGTGTCGGGAAGACTGGATAGCCACATGCCACATGCAAAGGGATAAAATTAGATCCTTATTTCTCACCATACACAAAAATAAACTCAAAATATATTGAAGACTTAAATATAAGACCCAATCTATGACTACTAGAAGAAAACAGTCTGTATTTTTAAAGGGGAGTTAAGAAATGTCTGTCCTGTCGGAGAGTATTCTTGGCTTTAAGAGTTTGGTGTGTCCTTTCCCCAAAGACCTGAGGATGTAGAAATGGGTTGTTTTCTCATCACAAAAGAAGTTGCAGCTGTTCCCTTTATTGGAGGTGAAATAGAGCCGTCTCTAGAAGTGTTTTTCATAAGCCACCTGATTCTGAGAGGTTGGCTTTTCACCCTCCTCTTTCCAGGCTATGAACCTCTTATTTAATTTATTCATCCTTTTGTCCTCTCTGTGCTGAGCTTGGTGCTCGCCTCTCTAGAAATTAAACCTCATTGCAATTGCATTGACTGATTTCTCTAATATTTTTATGTAATGCCTTAAACAAAATAGAGCAAATAGAGGCACTGTGGCAGGTGGCTTTTACAGAGGCTTTCCTGAGGACTGCATTGTCTGAATTTGGCTTCCATTCATTGGAGGACATAGGATGGGAATGTATCTACATAGAGAGTCTCTGCTGTCTGTAGATGTAATAATGTGTAATGTGGATCCTGGAATTGCTTTAACACTGTGTTTTTATCTCAAGGGCAGGGAACTAAGCTTCATACAGACACACTCTTGCATATGAGCATTTTTTTTTGGAAATACTAGTGATACAAGAAATACAGCTTATCCATATTCCTTCACCCTACTTATCTGAATTATATAAAATAAGAAGTCAATTTTCCTACCTTCTTAGCCCACTGACCTTTCCACTTTGCTGCATGCAAGGCTAATTATTATTTGCTATTGTGTGTGTATCCTTTCTGACTTCTTCCTGTGGGTTTATTAACACATCTGTATATAAATACACACATAATTTTTAAACAATATTTCACTCGTACTACACACATCGGTCACCGATATGTATCTCAAATACTCAGTTTCATGGAGAGGGATAGTTTGAGGGATGATTCTGTATTTGTGTCTTCAACATGGCTCTGCCCGTTCACTGATGTTTGCCACTAGATAAACACCCTTAGTCTTAGGACACTGAAGATATTTGGATTTAAACAATTATGAACCTTCCCCTAAATTTTCTTGGTCACTACACAAAAGCCTAGGAAGGAAATAGGGAGCAGATAAAACCTGGCTGAAGGGTAAAAATGGGGAACAAGTGAGTAAAAAAAAAAATTAAAGAAATGTTTGAGTAACACAATCACCATTTCAGGTTTTGGAATTGAATGCCAAGTGTAAGATGTTAAATGGGACATTTTCAAAGCTTGGGAGAAGTTTGATATATAGTATGTAATTAAGAGGCTGAGGAGACTGCCACTTTTTATGTCTCCTACTTGTCACTTGTGCAGATTTGATTTCAAATATGATTTTTGAGGTTACAAAGGTAATTAACTGTATGGTCTCTTCTAGGAAATATCATTCCCTTGACCATCATCTTCTATATTGATGGACCCTGAGAAGGAATGTGACAAAATATAAGATGCTATGAATTTATTCATTTAAAATGTTGATTAGGTACCTCCTATGGGCTGTGGACCTTGCCACTTAGATTGGGGAATACAGTGGGAATGGCAAGGTATGGGGAGCCCCACCTGGTCTAGCAGGGGACAGAGAAGGGAAAAGTTGGCTGTGCTGTACTTGGATAGATCTTGGGTCCAGATGTCCAGGTCAGGATAAGATGCCTGACTGAGCCAACATTACTTACATGGAATTAATTCATATATTTTAATTTTTCTTGTCTATAGGTTATTTTAGGTAAGTAATACAAACCTGCTTAAGAAAACACAGATACTAGAGAAAAAAGGATGGGAGCAAATATGTGATTCTACTGCATAGTTAGCCACTTTACTATTCTGGTAGATTTCCTTTTAACCTTTTCTCTTGGCTAATTCTTTAAGAATATCATCAAACATTTATTTACTTAGTCTTTGAGCCTGTGGTCAAACTCCAGGATGAGACAGAGGCTTTTTTCTGAGCAGTTCTGTTCTTGTGAAAACAATTATTTCCATGATGAGACATATATCCAGAGTGGAATACTTAAAGGTTCATCCAAATGTCACAGTAAAAAGACATTTCAATTTCTTTATATTATTGCTGTCTCAAGATGGGGATGGTTCTGTACCAGGTGAGCATGAGCATCCTTCTCCTCCTTCTTCAGGAGGGTTTGGAGTTGCACTTCATCAAGCTTATTACTCTTCAAGTTCTTGATGAGACTTAATTTCAATGCTTCTATTGATTGAAGTAATTAGGGAAGTGAGGCTACATGGTTGGTTTTTTCACACCTGGACTCAGAGTTGCTGGATTCAGTTCCCAGTTCTCAGATGAATTACTAAAACTTTCTAAGAATCTCAGTTTTCTGATCAGGATTTTTTTGTTTTAATTTGTAATCCTTTCTTAGCTGTCTTTATTAGAACCAACCTTCCTTCCCTCTCTCTCTCCATCCCTCCCTTCTCTCTCTCTTTCCTTTTTTTCTAGCTGGAGACTTACTCTGTCACCTTGCGTGGAGTGCCATGGGTGTCATAACTCACAACAGCCTCAAACTCTTGGGCATGAACAGCTTCAGCCTTCCAGGTAGTTGGGACTGTAGGCGTAGGTCACAATGCCTGGCTAGTTTTTCTATTTTTAATAGAGATGGGGGTCTCACTCTTGTTCATGCTGGTCTCAAATTCTTAAGCTGAAGCAGTCCACCCATCTCGGCCTCCCAGGGTGCTAGGATGATAGGTGTGAGCCACCAACACCCGGCCATTAGAAGGTTTCTTGAGGACATCTCAGACCAGGTATGATCTATCTATTCCCGCCTTAAACATTAGGTTAAAAATGGAGGTAGACCACTCCATTGTACCATCATTGCATGGTTTTCTTCTAAGGCTTCCTCTTTCCCCATTGCTGAGTAATCTTCAGTCATTTGAGGACCCTATGGGTGTCAGGACAGTAGTTGGGATAATGACTTCTGGGAGGTCAAAGCTGGCTTCACCAGGCTCTAGTAGACAAAAAGCCATTAGTTGGGCATGGAGACCACAGTGTTTCAGTGATCACTTCTGTGTTGTCTGGAGATCCACTGAGGGTTTTTTTTTTTTTTAATTCTGGAGGAGCTATAGTTTATGCAGGTAACAAACACGGGAGAGGACAGCCTCAAGGGTGTGGTCAGCTGGAGGGCTGCTCTCCTTGGTCCCAGTCAGTTGTTGCCATGAAGGATTGTGGGCCCAGTCCTGCCCATGCTTCCCATTGTCACAAGAATGGGGAAATTCAGCTTTTTTATGGGAAATCTCCTAATTTTAAATGTTGGCTCAGGTAGGTAGCCCTGGGTAGGTAGAGTGCCATGGTGTCATCATAGCTCATGGCAACTTCAAACTCGGGTTTGAAGTAATTGATCCTTTTGCCTCAGTCTCCCAAGTAGCTGGGGCTACCATGATACCTGGCTAGTTTTTCTATTGTTAGTAGAGATGGGGTCTGGCTCTTGCTCTGGCTGGTCTCAAAGTCCTGAGCTCAAGCAGTCCATCAACCTTGGCCTCCCAGTGCTAGGATTTCAGGTGTGAGCCACTGTGCCTAGCCATTGGCTAAGTTTTTAGAACAACAGATGTTCTATCGTGTGGATCCAACAGAACCTAAATGTGGGTCATGAGTTAGAGAAGGGTTATGTAGAAATTCTGTTCTGATCTAGACAGGTTACGATTCTATATTTTCCTCCCCATCTGAAGGGCATACACATGTTTCTTCTCTGGAAAAATTCTCCTTCTTCCCAGTTATTCTCCTCTGGGTGAATCCAGATTGTTGTCATTTTACCTTTTAACATGGAGACCACAGTGTTATAGATATGGTGCACCAGGTCAGGTGAAAATATAACAACAATAAATGAGGGTTATGATTTATGCTGTTACAGCCAGAACCACCTGCCACTTGGTGTACGTGGTTGCTAAGTGATGATGTGCTAGGACCTTTCAAGTACATTATCAAGTTTAATCCTTGCACCTGCACCATGAGTGAGGCAGGATGTTACTTCTAACCTATGGAAGTTCTGAGAGGTTCAGTTGCTTTTTCAAGGGTGCACAGCTGATAAGGGACAGAGCTCAACTTTGTCATCTGCCTCTTCTACTCCAGAATAGGCTGTTCTTCACCAGTTGATGGAGGGGTTATTTTCCCCTACCCCAGGCCTTCCAGAAACCCCCTGGTCTGTGACTTGTACATAGTAGTTCCCCTATAATTACCTTTCTTGATAATCATAATATTTGGCTGGCTTTTCTCCAAAATGTAGAATTAGCCTAGCGCAAGCAGTTTTTCAAAGCATATAATGAGCCTTTTTAAACCCAGATTTTCATGACAAAGTTTAGTTTGCTGAAATACAAAAGGAAGGCAAATATTTACTAATTTTTTACTTTATTAAAACATAATGCACAAGGGCATATTTTTAGAAATGATAAATAATTTCCTTCACAAAGGGATCTTGGGGAGAAAGAAATATACCACATTTAAAAATTATATGCTGTTCTATAATTGCACAAATCAAATACATGTATTATTTGTAATTACATCGGCAATGTATGTAATTACACGAGAAAACAATTAAAGCAAACTACATTCCAAGAGAACATGAATCAAGATATTTTTTCCTTTTCCCCAGTTATTCTGCAATGTTAATTTGTCTTGCAAAAGTAAGAATATCACACCAACATGTAAAAAAAAAATCTCTGACCTACCTCAGGCACTTTAAAGATTTCTCAAGCAGATGATACTGAGGTTACAGTCTTGGAGGTGAGAGTGAAATCCATTTTATTTCTTCACTTCTGCTGCTTTATTTTTCTTGCCTATAAAAAAAGGTAGCAGACAGTACATTTTTGAGGCATGTGAACTCTATACCAGTGGTGCACCTAAGCCTCCAGAATAGTTCTGTTATGGGTAATTTCTTCCTAAAAACATTCAACTTACCTATTCTTTACTGCTCCTGCAAAAATAGGTGTGATGTCTTTGAAGCTAATGAGCGGTGACCCACAGGGTGGGAATACACGTTCTTTCAGGAAACTCAGAAGTTTTGTGAAACATAATTTAAGTCTGTGATCTCAGGGAGAGTCCTCACTGAATCATTCATTCATTAGACATTTATAGAGCACCTGCTATGTGCATCCATTGCTCTGCTGGGAGCTGGGGTTGCAAAGATGAAATATGGTGGGTGAGAGACATATAAACAAAAGTGCTGAGAGAATCGTGACAAGGGAGGTCATGAAAAAGGGGGTCCAGAAGGACTCACTGGGTGGAGATGAGTTTGGAAGGGATAGAGAGACATTATTGAGATGGAAAAGTTTTGCCCCAGGGATAGGATGGAAGGCTGGGGAGATGACATTCCAGGCAGGGATGTGGTAGGGCAGTGAGGTGTGGACAAGCGAGGCATAGTCTAGGATGTACAGATTCTGTCGAGTTGGGCCCAAGGGTGTATATAGCAGGCAGACCCTCCCTTGCCCACCAGCCTGGGGGTATGCAAGTGCCAGTGATCTCTGTTCAGGTCTCGTGCATGAACTTGTATAATATTACACCTATTACCCCTTCCACAGACAGCCCTTGATTTGCTTGAAGAAGTCTTTGTAGATTAAACTCTCATTATGGATTGTAGAATTATTCACGCTTTCAGACTGGATAAGAGGGCTCTACACGGGTTGAATGGTGTGTGTGTTTATCACCAAAGTGAGAGTGGCAAGTTCTGTGCTCTGGGTTTCTCTTAGAATAGGTGAAAGGAGTTTGAGCTGAAGGTCCCTTGAAGATTTGTCTGCAAACAGAGGTGGATGGATGGAGCTGCTATTGGGAGATGTATTTTGTAGACAACCAGCAGCTTTGGGCTGTGCAGGTCTGTGATGGAGAAGGAATGCTGTTAGGAATACACAGAAACACGTGGCACAGAGCTGTTTTTGCTTCCCGTTCCCTTGTCTTCTCTCCTTCATTAAATTCTCCATTAAAATGTTAGCAAACAAGAGGCCGTGGGATGTGTTATTGAATTTTATCTCTGTTGGTCAGAATATAAATATTTCTTTATCCTTCGTATGCACAGCTAACATTCATAGAGTGTCAAGCTCTGTGCACAGGCTTCTGCCCCTGCCATCGAGAAGTCCCTGGTCTCCTAGGGGAGGTAGAATGTCCTGTCAGGGGATTTCTGGCTGAGTGCTGTGTAGAATGATGATGATGATGATGACAATGGCTGGCATTTATTGAGTTTCTGCGCTGCAAAAGGATTATTCTCATGTCCATTTCAGGAGGGGCCTGAGAGGAGAACTATTGTTCCTTATTTTGCTGGGGAGGAAACTGGGGCATGGGGGTTTTCTAGTAAGTGAAGCAGCCGCAGTTCAGATGCTGGGCGGGTACTAAGCTCCTAGCTGGAATGTCCCGAGCTGCTGCCCCTTGAGTGGGTTCTGAAGGAGGAGAAGTACTGGGAGGGATGACATGAGATAGAACTCGCCTGGCGGAAGTCCCAGCTCTGGAAAAGCACAATGGGATGGGGGGTGAAACTGGTGGTTGCCACTGGTGCCTCAGTGAAAGGTGAGTGAGTAGGGGCAGAGAGACGGGAGTCTGAGAGGTTCACCCAAGCCACTGTGGGAAGGTCTAGGTGCTGGCTGAAGACGTTCTGTCCTCTTTTTAGGGGACTTGGGATGGCGTGTGAATATTGTCCCATTCTAATGACAGCTGAGAGCACCTCTGAAATTCTCCTTCAGAATCCTTGTGCAGTAGGACCCAGAGGGCAGCTCTAGGAGCTTTTGGGGAAGCATACACACTTTGGGGGCCCACTTTAAGAAAAAGAATACAGCATTGCAAATTCAAAATCACAAATACAAAATCCAATATAGGACCTTGAAAGGGACCCTTGAAAGGGAGGGCCCCTGAGGTGTCAGCATAATTAGCCTCATGCTAACTCCCCCCTGGACAGTCTTTTTTGCTGATATCATGTTTATTTCTGCACTGCTGCGGAACAATCGTTTATGTGCTTTTTGTGGGAGTTTTTTTTATTGGTTCAGAACTGAGGAGTCTTTATTTTTTCATGACATCCAGCAATGTTTGCAGGGTGGCCTTGACACTGGCTCTTTCCAACTTGTTTCCTGGAATTGACTAACTCTGGATACTTTGGACACAGACTCATCATGTGGATTCCATGTGGATTCATGTATGGCCTCCTTGACCATCTGAGTTTTTTTGTTTTTTCTTTTTTTCTTTCTTACCGTGTAGGGTCCAGAGATGGTTGATATTCAGGACATAATTCCCAGAGCGTTCCCGCCTTGCTAACTTTCAGTTTGTATGTCTTTCGTCAAATATTTGGCTTAGCTGGGACTGGTTGGCATATTGTGTTAGCTCACACTGATTTATTGTCTCAGCGTCATCCATTCAATACAGAGAGGTAATATTTAGTATGTCAGGGGGGATTATGTTGTAATCTCAAGATAAATATAGGATGTTGGGTAGAGAAAAAAAATCCAAAAGGAAGAACCAAGTGGTTATTAAAATAGACTTTTCTAATATATGTTCATTCTCTGAGAGTTACATCCACAACTTCATTTCTCATCAAAAAAGTCTCAAAGAGCCAATTTCCAGTAGTTCTTATCCCTCCTTGCAGCTGAGTATTTGGGGGGTATTTTAGAGTGATATCATGAAATAGATTGAAAATGAAGTCCTATAAATGATCTTTAATCAACAGGCTCTGTTGCATTATGGAACAGAAAACAGTGAACAAAAGACTGTGATTTTAATTCAAGGAAAGAGAGCTATTTATTTTAAGTATTTCTGCAGAATGGCAGAAGTAATTTATTCGGTTATAATTAGACACATTGTGAGATGGACGATTGTGAAAAGAGTGATTCTTGCTGGCTTTGGAGAAGGCCTTTCTGTATGAGTCTCTGTTATGTGGTCACAGATCCTGGTGCCAGAAATTAATCTGGGAACCAGGGCTGAACCAGATAGAAATGGAAACTCAACTGGTTCACGTTCCGTGTTTCATCCTGGAAATGGGTTTCCCTTCTTTCTGTCTTGATAAGAAACTCTTGCAGCAAGTATTTAAATTGGGGAAATTGTTTGGGTATGAGATGGAGGACTTGGTTTAATAGCAGGTAATGGGAAAAACCTCGTGGTGTCTCGTCAAGGGCAAATTATATATGCATCTACAGGGACATTCAGTGACTTAAATACCTATGTCACTTGGGGCTGCATTATTAGCAGTATAGGGAACAGATAATTGGAGGTGATTGGTAGTTGGAAATTCTCGCTTTCTTTCAACACGTATTTATTGAGGGGTTTCTGTGTGTCAGGACTAGGGAGACATTAGTGAATGAAACGGACATGTTTTCTTGGTAATCAGAGACTTCGGAAGGAGGCAGATAAGTGAACAGCTGAGACGTGAGCCAGAATGGCACATTGAGGGAACAAAATGTTCAAGGTGGCTGGAGCATAGAGCTAAGAAGTGAGTGTGAGAGCTGAATGATCACATCCTACAGAGAAGCACGGGGGTAACTTATGGCTGTATCCTCAGGGCAGTGGGAGCCGCTATTGAGTTTTAAGCAGTGACCAAATTCGCCTATTGAAAGCGCTGCTTTGCATCAAGAGGACAGAGAGGGGAAGATGGCGGAAGGGAGACTAGTTGGGAAACATCTTTGAGAGAGATAATAAAGCTGGGAGAGGGACAAGGGTGCTCTCAAACTGGAGTCATGGCAGTGGGAACATAGGGCACTTGGCGGCCAGACCTGAGGACCCCCGAGGAAGAAGAATTACCAGGTGATATGTGGGTGTTTGGGGAGGAGGGAACCAAGGGTGACACCAACTGGGAATTGGGTAGGATCCATCCTCCAGCGCAGTTTGTTTGAGTTTGTTTGCAGTTGGCATGCGAGTGCCCATGGGACATGGTGGTGGGGTCTCTGATGAGCAGTTAAGGATTTGACACTGGAGCTTGGAGAGTGGCTGAAATGTTAGATCTTGGAGCCATTGGTGCACAGGGCACTGAATGCTGGCAGTGGATGGGAAGGATGGATGGCCTTCCCCAGTACCAGCCTGGATGCAGTGAGGATGTGGCACCCCATCCTGGGTCCTTGTTCTGTGTAGCTGTGGATGGCAGAACCGGTGCAGTGAGGATGTGGTGCCCCGTCCTGGGTCCTTGTTCTGTGTAGCTGTGGATGGCAGAACTAGATCCAAAAGTTTCAACAAGCAGATGCTCACTTAGTAGGAGGTACCTGGCAGGGCAATGGGCTCCTTGGAAGGTGGAGAGTTTCTTGTTACCATATATGTGCAAGAAGAACCCAGACCCCCTGCCCAGGGTGCCATAAAAGGCATTCATGCATTAACTGGGACTTCTAGGTGCCACCTGGCCTGGTCTGTTTGCTGCCATCAGCCACATGTCCATTTTTGATGGAGGAGCCCTCGTTACTGTTCCTCTGTCCCCTCTGTGACCACTTCCTTCCCAAGTGTGCTGGAATCCCACATCGTCACATCCGCTGCTCTCCTTCTCGGAAGCCCTTCCCTCCTGTCTCTTATATCAAGCCGGATGAACACAGCCCGTTTCCTTCTCTCCTCCTGTAGCAGGTGGCTGGATGCTGTGGGAGAAGGATCCCCCAGACCTTAAATAAGTAGCCTCCATGAATGTGGGGTGCGCGTCCTCATCCGGGCCTGCAGGTGGCTCAGTCACTTCTTCTGCCTCTCCTGGGGTGACCACCTCCCTGTCCATGCCTGGCAGGGGTCCCTCTCTTTCTTCTCGGAGAAAGCATCAGTTGTCAGGGGAGCTCCCCTGCATCCTGCCACCAGCTTTCTGGGCTACTACAGCTGCAGCTGCTTCTCTTACCCTGCCTTTGTAAGACATCCCATCCCTGGGCACTGGGCCTTCCACTCTTGCTGCATGTAGCCTGTCCCACTTGTTGACCATCCCCTCTCTTTTGTAACTTTAGCTTTGAACCTCAGAAAAGAGTTAGCACCGCAGGCCCGAGACTGCCCGCAGATTTGCTTGCTCTGTGTCTGGCTTCTGGGAGTGTGGATGCCGGGAGTGTTCCCCCCAGTCCCAGAACAGAGGAGAGTGGCTCACCTCGACGGACTAAATGACATGGCATGTGCTGACCACCCTCTTCCCTTCCGGCAGTCTGGACTTTGGGTGCATACCAGGCAGAGAGTGTCTATGTGATTGGCCCCAGGTAAAAACCCTGGGCACTGGGTCTCGTATGAACTCCCCGGGTAGACACCACTTCACACGTGTTGTCACAGCTCATTGTTGGAGGAAGTAAGTGTGTCCGGTGTGACTGCACCGAGAGGACTCTTGAAGCTTTGCCTTGTTTTCTGCGGACTTGGCTCCGTGCACCTCTTCCCTGTGCAGGTTTTGGCTTGTGTCTTTCACCGCACGAGCTCAACCCTGTGCTGAATTCCCGTGAATCCTCCCGGCAAGTCATCAAGCCTAGGGCTGGTCTTGGGCACCTGTGAGATACCTTCTCACCAGCGTTAATCACACTCAATGCTCACTCGATGCTTCTCAACAAATGAAGACGTGAGCAAATCAAGCCCTGCCTCTGCCTGCACTTCTGCTGGCTGCTGCTCTTTTCTCCAGTCTGATTTATAGCCAGGTATCTCCAAGAGTTGCCTCTACTCTGTTTCCTTCTCATTCTTCAGCCTGCACTGGTCTCAGTCACCTGCTCGGGCCTTGGTCATTATCTCCATGTTATTGAGCCAGTCGCCCCACTGCCCCCCAGCAGACTTTGATGCCACTGACCAGTCTCTGCTCCTCGCGGGAGCCCTTTCCCCTTCTGGCTCTCAACCCTGAGGATGCTCACAATTCCTGCCCTGTCTCTGTGGGATTGTTTCCTTAGTTGGAGTTTACTGGGGTTCTGTCCCGGGCTGACTTCTCCTTTTCTACTTTGCATAGACTGGTGGTTCTTGGGGAGACTGAGTGAGGGAAGTTGCATGGGGAATCTTTGCAAACCGTGAGTGCCCTGTTCCTGCCCTGGGAGGTGGGCTGGAATCCCTGGGGAGAGAAGGCTGCACAAAGCTCCCCAAGGAGTGCTGGGCACACTCCTCCCCTCAATGGAGAGCTGTCACTTCACTCATACACATTTACAGGAGAGGCCACCCCAAATCTGTACCTTCAGCCGGGACCTATCCTCAGAAGGGACCCCAGCCAGAACAGGCCCTGCCCACTTTCCTTCTGCCCTATCCTTGCCCTATCAATCCGTCTCTTGGATTGGCCCCTCCTCCAAGCCCTGTTCTGAGGGGCCGCACCAACCTCTCTACTTATTAACCTCCTGTCATCCCCCCTGTGTGAAACTCTGTCGCATCTCCTGGTGCTTTCACACTGGGCCTGGCATTTGGTGGGTGCTCGGTAAGTTTTTGTTGAATTAATGAAGGAATGCACAAATGTGTGAGTTTTAGATTTTATCCAAGTGCCGAGTTAGCAACCCTGCAAACCCTTTAGGCAGATAAAGAGCCACAGCCAAGATTTAGAGCCAGTGAGCGGTTGAATTTTTATTAGATCAATTTGCTGAAGACTCTGGAAAGCCAAAAGGGGGAGGGAGAGGGACAGCAGAAGTGGGGACCACTCACCTTTGTCTGAGAGTCTTAGAAGAGCAGATGGGGGCTTGTTGGGAATAACCTAGGATGAGGAGGAGGGAGGCTTCTCATCGCCCACCTGAACCTTTCCCTGCTCGACAAGAGCCCTCCTGATTGGGAGTAGAGGAGGCCTTGCTGGGGCAGGGTCTCCTGGGAGGCGCTCCCTGGTTCGAATCCCGCTCCGCATTGTGCTGGCTGTTGCTCTCATACAAGTTCCCCAGGCCTCAGTTCATTTGCATATTCATAAGGTGGGATGACTGTGGGGAGTCGCTGAGATGTGTAAAGCTCAGCTTGTAGGGACAGTTCGTAAAATCTAGGCGCTCTTTTTTGTTCCTGGTGTCGGTGGAGGCGGCAATTGTGGCATTAGCGGTTGCGATCAAACCTTGAGGCTGTCGGGGGCAGCCAACCCTGCCTGGCACCTGTCATCCCTCCTTCTCTCGCCCCTTAGGTGGAATCTGATCCGAACTAGAACCTCAGTAAGAGTCACTAAGCAGGTAGTTGTGGGATGAATGCCGGTTATTTAATGTAGGTGGGTTCACTGGCCCAGGTTCTGCCGTATGGGTGGTATTCAACAAATTGTAGCTGTACCTCTTATTTACCTTGAAATATGAGAAGTGGTTGCAGGTGGCAGGGTGGGGGGAGCTTATTTCCTTCTGTAGACAGCAAACATCACGATTCCTCCAGGCCTTTCATGGGACTATATATATTCGTGCACCTTTCTTTCATCAGATAGGGGTGTTTTTCCAGAAAGATGTGCCCGGGGATTCACTCTCCTTGGAGGGGAGGAATGTTTTGTGCAGGCCCAACACCCAGCCCTTTCTTCAAAGGGCACAGAGAACACACAGTTGTGGCATCTTTAAGTTTCAAATCCTGCCCAGGGGCAGTCCTTTGCCCTGTGGCCATGCTGGCTCACACCCTCCCCCTGCTCACATCTCTCATTTTTATTTGAGCACTCAAGTCCCTTTAGAACTTTGGCCATGATTCACTGTTTCAAGGTCTTTCCCATTCCACACTGAGCACTTGCAGGTGCCCGAGGCACAGACACAGAGGTCGTTTCATTTGAATCCTCTTAGCAATTCTTTGCATCGCTCCTGCCATTCTTGATGGCAGATGAAGGAGGGGACAGCACATAGGATTGAAGTAACTTGCCTCAAGAATTGAGGTGAGGCTTGAGTCTTCTGGACTCTGTGTAGAGTGATTCTTATTCGGTGCCACCATGGGGCCTACCATATAGGGATCAAGGGTGCCTGATTGCTCACTTGTAGGATGACGTAGAATGTCCTGTGGATACCCGACTGTTAGCATTGGAAGTCTCTCCAGTGGTTGCTTTACGAATGTTCTGTTTCAAGAAACTGTTTTCGGAATACAGAGTCACAGTAATTGAAAGCTGCTCTACTTATTGCAACGTCTTATCTGAATATCATTAAAGTTTGATGGAGTGACACACTGTTGAAGTTGTAAATTGTAAAAATGACTGTTCTCTCGTCTGTGTGTTACCCTGCACTGCATATTCTTCCATGAAGAGGTGGAATCTACTTCTCCACCCTTTGAGTCTGGGCTCAGCCAATGAGAAGTGGCCAGTGAGATGTAGGCTAAAGTGTGGGAAGGACTTGTGCTCTGGGATTGGTTTTCCTGTTGTTCTAGGGATCCCTCCTGCTGCTTCTAGGTGAGGAAGTCCAGATTAACCTGCTGGGTGAAACACACAATCCAGTTGACCCCATTGCCCCATTGACAACAGACTAGAAGCAGACTCATCTAGCTGAGCAGCCACTGTCACAGATACATGCCTGGGCCCCACAGAGATGAGCAGAAGAACTGCCTGGCTGAGCCCAGCTCAGAGTACTGAACCTAAGATTCATATTAAGGTCCTAGTACACGGTGGGGGGTGGGGGATGGGGGATGGGAATAGCTGAGAAAGGGAAGGAGGGAGGGGGGTGAGGAGGACAATGGCGTGTTACACTTTGCGGGGGCAGGAGACAATTCTAAGAGGGTCCTTATCTAAGAAAAGCAATCACTGTAGCCTGGTTCTGTGCACCCTCAATGAACAAATAATAAAAAAAAAGATTCGGCAGTGCCTGTAGCTCAGTGGGTAGGGTGCTGGCCCAGGTTGGTGGGTTTGAACCCGGTCCGGGCCAGCTAAAACAATGACAGCTGCAACCAAAAAAATAGCCTTGTGGCGGGCACCTATAGTCCTAGCTACTTGGGAGGCTGAGGCAAGAGAATCTCTTAAGCCCGAGTTTGAGGTTGCTGTTAGCTGTGACACCACGGCACTCTACCCATAGTGACTGCTTGAGATTCTGTCTTAAAAAAAAGAAAAGATTCATAAGATAAATAAATGGTAATACTAGGAAGCCACTACATTTTGAGTATAGTTTTGAGGACAGGACAGCCAAAGCTAACTGATATAGTTGAAATAATGGCCAGTGATTTTTAAAATTTTTTAAATTTAGGTTTTATGTTTTAATGTTTTATTTTGAAATAATTATAGAGTCACAGAAGATTGCAAAGTTAGTACACAGTCTTGTGTTCATGGCCAGTGATTTTTTTTTTTTTTTATTAATCAAAGAGTTGTTTACAAATGGATTTGTTACCAGAAAAAGTTAATTCTCAACCAGGATTGTGAATATCATTCAGTTTATTTCTTCACTTCTCCTGCTTTATTTTTCTTGCCTATAAAAAAAGGTAGCAGACAGTACATTTTTGAGGCATGTGAACTCTATACCAGTGGTGCACCTAAGCCTCCAGAATAGTTCTGTTATGGGTAATTTCTTCCCAAAACCACCTAACTCACCTATTCTTTACTCCTCCTGCAAACAAATAGGTGTGATGTCTTTGAGGCTCATGAGCAGCGACCCACGGGGTGGGAACACACGTCCTTTTAGAAAATTCAGGAGTTTTGTGAAACATAATTTAGGTCTGTGATCTCAGGGAGAGTCCTCACTGAATCATTCATTCATTAGACATTTATAGAGCACCTGCTGTGTGCATCCATTGCTCTGCTGGGAGCTGGGGTTGCAAAGATGAAATATGCAAGGGAGGTCTTGAAAAAGGGAGTCCTTCTGGGTGGAAATGAGTTTGGAAGGGATGGAGAGACATTATTGAGATGGATATATTTTGCCCCAGGGATAGGATGGAGGGTTGGGGAGATGTCATTCCAGGCAGGGATGTGCTAGGGCAGTGAGGTGTGGACAAGTGAGGCATATTGCAGGATGTACAGATTCTGTCGGGTTGGGCCCGAGGGTAGTATATAGCAGGCAGACCCTCGCTTGCCCACCAGCCTGGAGGTGTGGAAATGCCAGTGATCTCTGTTCAGGTCTCGTGCGTGAACTTTTATAATAATTCTTAACGAGGGATTGTGAAATATCATTCAGTGTATGAGCCTGGCATTTATACTAAAATTTTTCAGAACCCATGTAGCTTATTGAATGTGGATTTCTAAGTTTGGAGAAACTCTTTGCTCTGAGAGTGAGTCCAAATATGTGGACCCACCTAGACGCCAGGATTAGTCGTGTCTGAGAATTCATGATCCAAAAAGTAAGAAATTTATTCAGGAATGTTATCCTGAGAACAGCTCTGGTGGTTGGAAGTAATTGACTGAAAACTATAAACGGCTTGGATTCAGCATTGTAAAAGATAATTTCACACACGGTGACTCTGTAAGGGCATTAAGTCTCAAAAAAGTAAACTGGATTACGAAGGCCGAGTGAATATGAAACACTGAATGGGGGCGTTAATAACCAGAAGTGTGGATGAAATTGAGGAACAACAGATTCAAAGAAAAGCAGATGAAGTGAAATAGGATGAGTTCCAAATTAACTCTAATATTCTACCACCAGAAGATCTCATCCCATTATATTAATAACCTCCTCGACCACTTTATACTATCCACACACACACACACACTTTATCCAGAGAAGGCTTGCTAACTCTTGACCATTTAAAAGTAGTTCCACTTCTAGGAAGGATGCACCATGTGTGTATGTGTTTGTGTGCAGGAAATATACATACTAGAATATTTATTGCAGCTTTTCTAATACTTGCAAAAAACTAGACTCAGTGTGAGTGTTTATACTGTGGAACACCATTAAAGAGAAAGACCAAGATCTCTCAGCATTAACAGAACAATGGAATATCGGTTATCAGTTGTATAACAAAAGGATACACACGCTTATTTACTTATAGATTTGTATGTGTAAATTACCACCCAAAGGAAAGGCAACAAACTGCCAATAGTAAGGGCAGGGAAAAGGAACCGGCTGGTCTTTGGTTGGCGTTAGGAGGGAGATTCCATTGTATAGTCTTTTGCATTTATTTTTCACTGTATTTCTGGATTATCGTTATAAAAATGTACTACAAGTATTTAAAGTATTGCTTCTGTTTTGTGTTAAGTCACTCGAAGCATTTTGTCCCCTCATCCTGTAATGAGATGGTGGTGATCGGACGCTGCTGGGGCTCTGATTCTAAATCCCCAGAGAAGGAGGAGGAAGAGCCCCACATGGCAGGGGTGGGGGTTCAAGTCTTCTGTGGGTTCCAGGCCTGGTGTGACCATTTTCTGGCTTGGATACTTTACTTTTGGGAGAAGAAGAACTTTCTCCCTTATGGATGAAGCACTTGGGTTTAGTATCTAGCTTGGCGCTGGGCCGCCCTTCTATCCCAGGTATCACCTCCTGTCACCATTGAGAATGGCACCATTAGAAAATTAGAATTTCTCAGTCGTCAGAACAGTGTGAACATGGAGTGGCCTCCCCCTGGGGAGCAGCGTCTTTGTTGTTGGGGATGCTCCCGCTGAGGGTGGGCAGTGGTGAGCAGGGCCTGGTGTCCTGGTAGGTGCTCTCCACAGACCTTCTCCACTTGGTGGTTCTGTAAGTCCTTTAATTCTAATTCAGAAAAACATCAAACAGATCAAGAAGCTGGGAAATATGAAGGCGCAAGGAGTGTGGAGTAGAGCTGAAAGGGCCCCATGATTCCATGTAAGCAAACTCAGTTAGAAAAAATCAGGTTTTCTGATGCTGTTCTACCTTTGCCTATTACTGATTACACTAGTCAGATTTATGTTTTCCAGAAAGGTTATCAAGCCAAACGCAACAAAGATGGTTTCAGTCCATGAACCCCTGTATCACTCTCCCTCTGGAGAAACCCTAACTGCCTCCCTCTATCATCGCCCGATCCAGCAGGAAGCAGTTAGATCCCAGCAGGAAGCAGTTAGATCGAGTCTTTGCCCCTTTTCCCTAATAGCAGTTGGGGTTTCTACTCGGAGAGGGAGAATTGATGCAGGACATCTGGCACCTTAGCCAGCTCAGCGGAGCTGAGTCATTGCTTTGTTGAATTGGGCACATATCTCATTTCTTTTTTCCATTTTGCTTTCATTTCATCTGATGATTAGTTTCCTTCTCTGGAATTTTTACTGTAATAGAAAACATAGAATTGACTAATCAAACACAATGTAAAGAATAACAAAGAAGAATAAAAAAACCTAGATCAAAATGATATTCTAACCAGAGGATACAGAAGTGGAAAAAAAGTGTGTGCTGTGAGGTATTAACATATATTTCCTTTGTTTATAAGCCAGACAGAATTAGGCTAGCCTTCCAGAATTTTTGGAAAAAATATTGAATTAATCGAACTTTATTTATCTGATTAGTGTCTTGTTGACCAGTACTTTCTCTTCTGTTCCCAGTCTTATTTCAATTTGCTTTAGGGCTTTAATGCTGCAACAGTTCTGCTGTAATAAGTGCCCAACAATTATAAATGGATAATTACCTCTATTACCTTTTAAATTTGCCAAGACAAAAGAAGCATAACCTTCTTCAGATTCTTTAGGTTCTATTAAACTTCTATTTATCTAGTATTTCCAGTAAGAGGTAATGAATCAAAATAAAACAAGTTTGTAATAAGGGGAGAAGCAGAAAGGCAGCAGGGGAGGGTAAAACGTGGGGACCAAACTCTGTTGCAGAAGTGGAGAGGGCTTATACGAGGTAAGGAGAATCTAAATTCCTCCCAAGGAAGGAAACGTTTTATTTTCTAAAGTTTTAAGATGATTGCAAGTTGAAAAAGAGGACTGACAGTGTGATGACTAGACAATGAACTCTCTGTGGGCCCTGCAGTTGGGAGATGGAGGGCGGGAAAAGGATGTTGTTGGCAATGAATCAGTCACGTGTGTTCATGTAGCAGGCCACAGAGATCACCCTCCCCATGGCAGGTCTTGACCAACTGTGGATAGGGGTCAAGGAACAGTAGCAGTGACAGGCTTTGAAATGGTCTCTAAAGACCACTTAAAGTCTAAAATTCTGATGGATTTAAATGCTTTTTTTTTAATTTAAAAGAAAATCTTCATTATAAATACTCTTTGGGAAATAGAAAAAACAAATACCAAGACATGTGCTCAATTTTGTTCCAATATAGATGAAGAATCCTCTCCTGTGCAATTAATTACATATTAGGGAAAAGTCTTTAGCTTTGAGAGGTAACAGCTCACTCAACAGCAAGATCAAAGAGCAGCCTGACTTTTTTCAGCATACTTTTTAATGTTTAGCCAGGAAAAAACAAGTCTCCTGCCAATGCTTGGTTTGGTTTTAATATCTGACTCTCAATCTGGGTTTTTAGTACAATCACTCAATTCTATGATTGCAGATATCATTAAAATTATGCACAAATTGTAGATGCCTTAAGGAAAAATGTAGATATGGCTGAGACCCCTGTGTCAGGCATTTTGTACAGGGTATCATATTAGATGTTTACAAAAAATCAGAAAAGTTGAGTAACTTACTTTTTACCTAAGTTGATGCAGGTTGTCAGAGAAGCTTCATGTTCTGTCCAGCACACCATACTCCCTTACCATTTCCTGACATAGGAAAGTGAAGAATCGACCCTTCTACTGGTAGAAACAGGAACTAAGAATTGTTTTCCAATTAAGGCATGCATACATTGTCATGACACAAAGACATTAGGAAGTACTTTAAAGGAAGTGAAAAAAGGCCTATCCACTGGAAAACTTTCTTGATCTTCCAAGTATTTCCAAAATACTGGGGATTCCACAACCAGTCAGCAGGGACCAAACACCAATATGAAACCAATATATAAAAATCTACAAGCCCAAGGGAAAGAAAACACAAGTCTAGTGAGGAGGAATGGGGAGAAGGGAGTGAGAATGGGGAAGGAGGGACAGTGATTGGCGGGGCCTCACCTGGACACCCTCACTAGACTTGTGTTTTCTTTCCTGGATTAAAGATTTGAACTTAAGACATGAAACTATCAAAATATGAGAAGAAAGTGCAGGGGAAACTCTTGAAGGAATTGGCTTGGGTGAATATTTTATGAGGAGGACTCCCCAGGCAATTGAAGCAGTATCAAAAATACACTACTGGGACCTGATCAAACTAAAAAGCTTCTGTACAGCCAAGAACAT